>JAQQAE010012477.1:0-13151 GCA_029823295.1 Pseudamia nigra | reverse complement strand
TTATAAGGCGCAGTGTCATATTTGGACAAAATAGACGGCGTTTAGGTGCGCCTTATAGTGCGGAAAATACGGTATTCAGATCAATTTAATCATCATGTCTTTGAATTTAGGTCAAAAGTGTGATCATGTATAAAAAAAGTGTGTGGGTAAAGCTACTTGTACTTATCCTATAAAATATTGAGATATTAGAGAATAAACAGGAGCCCAGTCTGTTTTGTGTGCGTTAGTGTATGTCTCCTGTGTGTCCAGGAGGGGGAGCTCTTAACTCATGAATCACACCTGTCATGTTTCACTTAAGCTGACTGATATTGTAAGTTCATTTAAGAGCGTCTTAAGGCCAATTATACTCTATGCAAGTGTGTTGTGTATCAAACGTGGCCAAACCATTTTGATCCATACAGTTGTGAGATGGCAGTGTGAGATTTGTCAAATCTTGTCAATCTTCCAATCTCCTGTGGTGACCTGGGTTTTTGGATGAGATAAGACAATGTGATTTGTGCTTAAACCCTGTACTACATTCTTAACAGCTGAAAGTTTTTTCACCTGTGTGGATTCTCATGTGTTTATTTAATGTTGATTTTTGATTGAACTGTGTACCACATTCTGAGCATGTGAGAAGTTTTGCTCCTCTGTGAATTCTCATGTGTTTATTTAAATTTGATTTTTGAATAAACCCTCTACCACATTCTGAACATGTGAAAGGTTTATCTCCTGTGTGGATTCTCATGTGTTTATTTAAAGTTGATGTTTGACTGAACCCTGTGCCACATTCTGAGCATGTGAAAGGTTTTTCTCCTGTGTGGATTCTCATGTGTTTGTGTACAGTTGATTTTCGATTGAACCCTGTACCGCACTCTGAGCATGTGAAAGGTTTTTCTCCAGTATGGATTCTCATGTGTTTATTTAAATTTGATTTTTGTTTAAACCTTGTACCACATTCTGAACACATGAAAGGATTTTCTCCTGTGTGGATTCTCATGTGTATTTTTAAATCTGACTTTTGATTAAACCCTGTACCACATTCTGAACATGTAAAAGGTTTTTCTCCTGTGTGGATTCTCACGTGTTTATTTAAATTTGATTTTAGATTAAACCCTGTACCACATTCTGAACATGTAAAAGGTTTTTCTCCTGTGTGCCTTCTCATGTGAGTATTCAACACTGACTTCCATCTACATGTGTATCTGCACTCAGAGCAGGTGTATGGTTTCCTTTGATCTCTCGCATCTCTTGCAGTGTCATCATCCTTGTTGATGTTTCTGTGTGTATCAGTGACTTTTGCATCAATGCCACATGCAGTGCGACATGTCGTGTTTTTCTCCTGGGTTGATGTTGTAGCTTGTACAGAACAACCAGATGATCCATCTCTCGTAGTGTCCATGTGTCTCTCCACAGAACTCTTGTTGTTAGCGCTTATTCTACTCGTGTTCTTGGAAAATGGATGTCCTGAGTTTGGGGCACCTCTTTTTAAGTCCTTCATGTGGACTTGGTTCCTGTCTGGTTCTACTCCTATACAATTCCCTCCATCAGTTTGTGTTTCCATGTGTTCAGTTGATCTATTGCCTGGAGGCTTTGACTTGTTGTTGAAAAGTGACTCAGATCTATTGCTGTCTGTCCAATCTTCACTGTCGTCCGTGTCCTCAGAGTCTTCATTTTTCTCATCAGCATGTGGTTGTAAATGTCTGTGTAGATGGAAGCCGCTGGCTGCTTCTGATCCTCCACAGTCCTCTCCATCTGATTCCACTTTGTTCGCAATTTGTCTCTGATGAAACTGTGAGGACTGAGCTTCTTCTTCATCATCTTCACTTTTGACAAGGACACAAGTGGATGGGAACATGGTGTGATCAGCTTCTTGCAGATACGGAATTATGCTCAGTTCCTCCTGTTCCTCTTTAATGGTGGAGGCTTCTGGGTCGTCCTGGTCCAGACTGTGGTTCCAGTCATGCTGCTCATTGGGAACCTCTTCTTTAATGTGCATCATGCTGCTGGATGTCTGTATAAACATGAAAACATTAAGTTATTTTCAAGTGAGTTTGGACTTTTTCAAACTGAAAACAATGCAGAAACAAAATGCAGTGAAGTAATCCAATGTGTAAAAACAATTGACATTGTTATGTCTAATGATGCAGCTCTGTTTGCTGAACACGCTGAAGAGAAGACTTTATACCTCAAAACCTGAGCCTGATCATCAGAAAGGTGCAATGTTACTTTAAGATACATGTGACAGGATTCAGAATTTAATGAAATTATTATTGAAGTTATTATATGATTTTTTTCAGAGGCTTTAATTTGAAACAACAGATGTAAAACATGAACAGATGTTTTCACATATGTACCATGTTTCCTCAAATAAAAAGCAGAGTCAGATAGAAATCAGTTCTCTTATAACAGGAGCTGATACGAATGACAGCAGATTCTCAAATAAATACACTGTATAATGTACACATCTACTGCATTATTCAATATAAATATTATGATGCTGATATTTGATCTTACAAAAGAAAATACACACGTCATATATAATTTGATTGTTTGAGCACAGAAAATAATTCTTGAAGTGGAGAAATATGTATTCAGGCTTCATCTCATTCATATTTGTCTATATGTATCTGCATGTGTGTGGGTAGGTGGACTTGGGGGCAGGGGGGTGGTAATTGTAAATGGTCTTAGACTTATATAGCACCTTTCTACCCTACAGTACTGAAAGTGCTTTACAGTTTTCTATTCACCCATTCATGGACACAATTCACACACCAGTGACACTCACTTGGAGCAACTTGAGGTTCAGTGTCTTGCTTAAGGACACTTTGGCCTGTGGACCTGAGAGGGGATCGAACCACTCACCTGCTCTACCTACTGAGCCACAGCTGCCCCCCACCTTACGCATAATGCGGAAAATAATAAACAATGCTTATGAATTTGTTAGTGATTTGTTAAAGTGTTTATTACTGGAGTTGTATGTGATGAGTATTAAAGGTTTCAAGTTCTCCAGGACCTTCACAGGCTCTGCACATGGATCAGGATAAAATACACTCACAAAGAAGGATCTGCTTTGCGACACCTTACGTATTCAACATGATTATCATGTTTTTAAGATGTTTGTTTGTGCCTGGAAGGAGACTCTGGAGTCAGATTGGTGTACATCTCAACCACAGCGTGTTTATTCAGATCACATGTGAAGTCAACAACTCAGCTAAGGACTCAGAGCATGACACAACCAGCATTGCACCAGCTCTCAGCCGCGAACACAAGACACAATGTACATTTAACTCCTTAACCATGGGCTAGAGCCCCTCCTGTGTCTGATATGATAATACTGTAACTATGTGTATGTGTGTTCTGTTTACACATGTAACTATGTACACACATCATGAGGTCTGGTAGACACCCCACCACTCAGTCTATGTATGTAACCCATTAATCTGAGAGACAGAATAACATTTCCTTAAGGCGACAGATAATAGACAACACAGCATAGTATAAGATAATCAAAGTACATTCAATATTATATCTACAAGTCCATCAGCTGACCATGTGTATTGCTTTTATGACTTCACACATTGTGATAAATTGAGATCAGTTCATAAGTAGTTGTGATGATTCTAAATTATTCTGTATTGGTCAGCCTGCAACTGACAACAGGGAGAATTTTGAGTATGCCTGACGTTTCTACTAAGGACATAGAATCTGTTTATTGATTGATTCTGTAAATATATGACATGTGTCTGCCTTTATTTTCTCTTTGAGATACATAAAACATATAAATTAGAACATAACAAAATAACTGAATAAGAAAATACATGAACACAGGCCTAACTTACCCCCCGCCCCCCCGCCAGGCTAAGCATCACATATTTATTAATTTGAAATAGGTGTTTACACTGCATATCAATCACCATGGTGAGGTCAAAAGCACAATAGTGACATTTTGTAATCAACATGTAAGCATAGAGGGTCTGAGGTCACCATAACTTTTGTAAGAGCAAAAGTGGTGAAGTGTACAGTACATCTATGGCTACATTCAAAGTGCAGGTCTTAATGCTCAATTATGATACTTTACTGAAATCCAATTTTTTCCGGTGGTTGTTCACATTGTGTTTTAAATGCGACATTGAGCAGAGTCCAATGTGAACAGCCTAATGGCTCTGAAGTGGCTTGCACGCACAGAAGAAGTGACGTCACATGCAGCACACTGTATTTACATATATAGATGGATGCTACACAAGTCAACGTGTGTGTATTAATTTTGAAGAAAAAAATTTATGAACAAGTGATTCCAAGTCCATTGTTTACATTTGATTTTGTCACATTCCGCCTCCTCCAGAGGAGAATTGTGACGTCTCTCACTTCAATGAGGTAAAAGTCAGATGAAATGTGAAATGACCATTCAGACTGAGGTCACTTTGAAAAATGTCAGATACGTATCCGATTTAAGACCATATATGAAATGCCACTTTTCCATTACACATTTCTACATATGAAGCCGAAGACGAGAGGAGGTGAAGACAGGCAGGCTGAAAGGAAGTTGGCATTGCCTTCTAAAAAATGAATGACTGTGACATCCAGCTGTTGAATCTATGCTGATATGCTGTGTTCTGCATAATCTGTGTGAAAGTCATGGAGAGACTTATGAGACTTCCCATAAGTCTCTCCAACCTGCAGCTGCATTTGAGCCAGCAGGGTGCAGAGGAGAACAGAGATGTACGAGATGCTGTGATGCAACACTTGTACAATGATTAAAATTATTTGAACTACCTTACCATTCCTACTGTATCTACTGTGATAATAATGTTTTGTACATTTTGCAGGAATGTCTCCACTTGTTTATACATTTTCTCTGTAAAGGGTTCCAAAATTATGTGACAAATAAAATGCTAGTTTAAATTTTAATTATTGAAAAATACTCCAGCCGTTATTATTAGCTTTATAGTGTAATTAATTTGACAGAATTACGAGGCATAACGTAGGTTGTGGCTAAACGCTTTGCATCCCACTTAGCACTAACCTATTAATATGAAATACAGAATGTCTGTTACTATTACTACATAGCAGTATCATCTGCACTGCCACATACAAGAGTAGTCTTTCTGTGATGACTTCACCCAGAAAGGAAAATAACTTATTTTATGAAACTTTAATTATTTATGAGCCATCATTGCACCAAAACATCACAAATGATTCGTATGGTTTACTCTACTTCCACAAGTGTATTTCCAGACAGAATAGAAAAGCATGACAATCACATAACAGTGCAATTATTTATTTGTGAGCATTATATTATAGACAGTACAGCGTTCAAAGGTGAAAAACAAAACTATATACATTTATGTTAAGTTCGTTATAGGCCTGAAAGCCTGGGATCAGGTGAATTCCTGGGATAGAGTGCTGGTCACACTAAGCCCGGTTCTGTTCATCCTCAGCCTTCATCTCTGCAAGAATACAGTAGATGTAAAGTCTGATCTGCTGTTGATCCTTTTCCTCTTGCCTAGAAAGGCTGAAAAGCAGAAATGGGATGTTGTTAACCAAAGCAGGTTTAAAAAGTACTGGGGAAATATACTTGCAACTTAAAGTCAGTGTTTATTGTTTTTTTTTTTTTTTTTACCAGTGATAACATGTCGCTGTGTCAAAGCTGATGCAGGGGAGCTGGAGGTGGACAAACACGCCTTGAGATTCTTGAAACACCATACACACAAAACTTTAGCACACGCACAGTACAAACTTGCAACACCTAACAAAGTTTTTTACTGGTACTAACACTGTCTTGTTCATCAGATGTTGTTGACTTGCTGACTTTACTTGTTGCTTTCAGTAGCAACTAGTTGGAACAGTGAGCACAAAATACAAGCAGAGCACGAAGTTAGCATTGATGGCCTAACCTAGTCCATTGTCTGCAAACACAGGACAATGACATTACTTTCAAAGTATCATTGCCAATCATAATTGCTGATTATCTCTAGGCGCTTCACAGTTCAAGGTCGAGACCTCATGACTATACAGAGAGTAACCCAACAGAACCACCGAGAGCAAGCCAAGGGTGACAGGGGGGAGGAAAAACTTCCTTTAATGGAAGAGAAAAACCTCCAG
The DNA here is from genome assembly GCA_029823295.1 of Pseudamia nigra. NCBI lineage: Eukaryota > Metazoa > Chordata > Actinopteri > Kurtiformes > Apogonidae > Pseudamia > Pseudamia nigra. The sequence goes on along the minus strand of JAQQAE010012477.1, from coordinate 7,067 downwards.
CAGAACCAGCGGCTCAGGGTAGGCGGCCATCTGCCTCAAAAGGTTGGGGTTAGTGGACAGAGGAGAGACAAAAGAAAAGAGTAGGGATGGAACAACAAACAACACAAACACTGCAAGAGTGTAGATGTGCTCAGAAAAAGGATAAAGTGCTGCGGTCGCCAGCCTGCTGCTCTGAGGGCATCCACCCTCGGAATGGGTGGGAGGTCAGGAGCAGAGAAAGAGAAAGAGAGAGAGAGAGAGAGAGCGGGCGGCAATGTGATGGCACTTTTATAGGTCAGCATGCACCTGGCCCAGGTGCGTGCTGTCTAGGTCAGGACAACCCTTAATCATCCCTTAGTTCTGCTGCATAGTCCTAGTCTGCTGGAGGAAAGTGACGCACTAAGCTTTGCTTTCAACCTCTTTTTTTATTTCCCTCTTGAACTATCCCACTATATCCCTCTCTCTCGACATTTTCTCTCCATCTTCCTTTTTTCTCTCCATCTCTCACCTTCTCTGTAGTCCCCTCTCTCTGTCCCTCTCTATCCCTCCTTTCTAATTCTTATTTTTGCAATACTGGGATACTAACTTACATCTTCTCTATAGTTTTGTGCTTCCTCCCTCTGCCCCAGGTCTGTAGGTCTCTTGATGTCCTTGCTGTGTGTTTGCTGATTGTGGACCGGTCCAGTGTCTGTGTTGTTTGTTGTTCTATCCCTACTCTTTTCTTTTGTCTGTCCCCTGTCAACTAACCCCAACCAGTTGAGGCAGATGGCCGCCTACCCTGAGCCGCTGGTTCTGCTGGAGGTTTTTCTCTTCCGTTAAAGGAAGTTTTTCCTCCCCCGTCGCCCTTGGCTTACTCTGTTTAGTCTGAGGTCTCAGCCTTGAATTGTGAAGCACCTAGAGATAATCGTCGATTATGATTTGCGCTATATAATACATGTAAATTGAATGAAACTGAATTGCAAGCAAATTTTATCTAAAAGATTATGTGCATATTCCAAAACTATAAAAGTAAAATCAGATGAAACAATGAATTGAACACAGAAACAGATGGCTTATATAACAAATGTTACAGCTAAAGTAATACACCCAAAGATTAAAACTAGTAAATAAAGGTCAGCCAGCATAAAAATGCTACAAAATACAATGAGTTTAAAATATGAAGCAATGAGTCAGAAAATCCCCTACCTAGTTTGGAAATGGACTGTGACTCTTGACCTTTTCATTTTAAAGTCACAAGTAAAGGAGGCATATTTGCAATCAGTGTAATCAATAACCCAGGGGTAATACGACATTTACAAACTCATAACTATAAATCTATATAGGTCAAAAAGCATCATTTCAAATCTACTGATCCTCAAGATCAAAGTCAAGGTCATTTGATGAGTGAGGGGTGACCTGGACTCTCATCCATCACATATTACAATTTGCTGCCTCTAACTAAAGTACTGTAGGACAAAATGTCATGACGTAATTAACATCCAAGTTAGGTGGGAGCTGTCAGTAACCCTTCCCTCTTTCAGAACATGTGTCACTGACAAGAAGTCATTTTCCAGACTTTAGATGGACTGAAGTGTCTTCAGTCTCCTCATCAAGATCTGGCTGCTCATATTGGTCGGAATTTAAATTCATAGTTGTGTGAATTTTTCTGAATCACAAACACATGAAGTGTTTCTGTGACTTTTATGGGTCTTTGTATGTGTCTGAACGTGAGTATTTAGGCTGAAAAGTTTGTTACAAACTAAAGAGCTGATAGGTTTCTTTCCTGCATCAATGCTGCCAGTGTTTTGTTCTTTCCTTTTGTTTTAAATTCTGGTTTGAAATGAATAAATAAATAAAAAATAAAAAAAACTCTGCTGTGAGGCTCGAATCTGGAATTATGAGTAAATGATGCGTCACACAATTGACAAGTTTCTCTCCTTTCATTTTGTCAAAATTTGTGATAATAAATAAATCAGTTAATTTATATGTTACAGTATATATATGTTACCAACACTAAATTATTGACTCTTTACATGTCACATGACATAATCAGCAACCCACACATTTCTTGGGATTAATATTAGTCATTTCTCACCACTGGTCATGTCTCTCTGCCTCTTGTGCTCATATCCCTGTGGAGGTCTCCTGAGGGATTAAAACCGTGGAGTATATTTTTGACTGAGGTCTGTCCATCAGACCTCTTACTGGGGGATTTGGATGAAAGAACCGCTTTCTTGCATGAGGCTCAGGTCCTTTGACATCTGCCCTAAGATGCTGCACATTTGACCAGTCAGTAGTTGACAGTGCACTCTTTTATGCTGTGATCTTCCGGGGGGGCAGCAACAGACAGAGAGATGCAACATGCCTGGACAGACTACTTATAAGCACTGGATCAGTGGTGGGAGGGAGACTGGACTTACTGGGGGCTGTGGTGGACAGATGGAGGGCATTATGTCCAACCCAGACCATTCTCTTTATGTTATTCTGTCCCGACAGAGGAGAAACTGCAGTGGATGACTAACATCACTTTACTGTATTAAAAAGGGAAAAGGGGATTAAAGAATCACCCTGTATTAATTTAACAATTTGTAATTGTATCAGCTAAAGAATTTTGGGGCACCACCTCTTTAATTTCATATCGAAAGAGTATTTATCTAAAATTTAATAAGCAGGGCACATTAATCTCAGAGAAATATCAAAAAATTGGTTAAGATCAGTCTCTAAATCTGAAGGAATCAGTCCTATGAACAAGGAACTTCCTGTTTCATGAAAATCTCAGACATAGCAAATTTACAGCAATAAAGAATTTATTATGATAACGTAAGAGAATACTTGGATGTGGTTAACGACAACAGAACAACTTTCTCATTAACATGAGAAGTGTAGTTGGATAAGTGTTCAGGAAAAGTAGGTACGGACTAACATCAGGATAAAGTGATTTATGGAGATATGGAAAGGTTGTAGATCCTTCATCCTCAATGCCAACAGACTGATCAATGCCACAGCTGATGGTGACTGAACAGCTGACTGACGTGATCTTACTTTCCATGTACATGTCCATTAATTTCATCAGAAAGGACCAATCCAGTTTATTCAATTAAATTCCTGTGAGAATTCTCATGTTTAATTAAAGCTGAATTTAGACTAAACCCCGCATCACATTGTGAACATTTGAAAAGCTTTTTTCCTGTGTGGATTCTCATGTGAATGTTTAAATGTGATTTTTGTTTGAACCCTGTACCACATTCTGAACATGGGAAAGGTCTTTCTCCTGTGTGGATTCTCATGTGAATATTTAAATTTGGCTTTCGATTAAACCCTATACCACACTCTGAACATGTGAAAGGTTTTTCTCCTGTATGGATTCTCATATGAGTATTTAAATTTGGCTTTCGGTTAAACCCTGCACCACACTCTGAACATGTGAAAGGTTTTTCTCCTGTGTGGATTCTCATGTGCTTATTCAAACTTGATTTGTCCCGAAACCCTGTACCACACTCTGAACATGTGAAAGGCACTTCTCCTGTGTGGATTCTCATGTGTCTTTTTAACTGTGATTTGTCCTTAAACTCTGTACCACAATCTGAACATGTGAAAGGTTTTTCTCCTGTGTGGATTCTCATGTGTGCCTTCAAAAGTGATTTTCGATTAAATCCTGTACCACAATCTGAACATGTAAAAGGTTTTTCTCCTGTGTGGATTCTCATGTGTCTATTCAAAGATGATTTGTCTTTAAACCTTGTACCACAATCTGAACATGTAAAAGGTTTTTCTCCTGTGTGGATTCTCATGTGTTTATTTAAATGTGATTTTTGATTAAACCCCATACTACATTCTGAACATGTAAAACATTTTTCACTTGTTTGGATTCCCATGTGTTTTTTCAAGCCTGGCTCCCATGAACATGTGTAGCTACACTGAGAGCAGTTGTATGTTTTCCTTTGACCTCCCTCATCTCTTGCAGTGTCATCATCCTCGTTGATGTTTCTGTATGTGTCGGCGACCTTTGTGTCGATGCCACACGAAGTGTGACATGTGGTGTTTTTATTCTCGGTTGATGTTGTAGCTCGTACAAAACAACCAGATGGTCCATCTCTCGTAGTGTCCATGTATTTCTCCACAGAACTCTTGTTGTTAGAGCTACTTCTACTCTTGTTCTTGGAAAATGGATGTCCTGATTTTGGCGTAGATCTATTTAAGTTCTTCATATGGACTCGGTTCCTGTCTGGTTCTGCTGCTATACAATTTTCGCCATCAGCTTGTGTTTCCATGTGTTCAGTTGATCTACTACTTGAAGGATGTGACCTGTTTAAAAGTGACTCAGGTCTACTGCTGTCTGTCCAGTCTGCACTGTCGTCCGTGTCCTCAGAGTCTTCATTCTTCTCATCAGTATGTGGCTGTAAATGTCTGTCTGGACAGAAGCCGCTGGCTGCTTCTGATCCTCCACATTCCTCTCCATCTGGTTCCACTTTGTTCTCAGTTTGTCGCTGATGAAACTGTGAGGCCTGAGCTTCCTCTTCATCATCTTCACTTTTGACAACGACATGAGTGCATGTGAACGTGGTGAGATCTGCCTCCTGCACATGTGAAATGATGCTCAGTTCTTCCTGTTCCTCTTTAATGGTGAGGGCTTCTGGGGACTCCTGGTTCAGACTGGGGCTCCAATCATGCTGCTCATTGGGAAACTCTTCTTTAACCTGCATCATGCTGCTGGATGTCTGCACAAACATTGAAAAATTAAGTTATTTTCAAGTGATTTTGGACTTTTTCAAAGTGAAAACAATGTAGAACCAAAATGCAGCGATATATTCCAATGTATTCCAGTGTTAGTGATTTGTAAAAGTGCTCTCTATTGGAGTTGTATGTGGTGGGTATTAAAGGTTTCAAGTTCTCCAGGACCTTCACAGGCCCTGCATGTAGATAAGGATAAAAAACACTCACAATGAAGGATCTGCTTTGCAACACGTTATGTACTCATTGAGATCTGTAAATAAATGTGATGCTTCTAAATGATTCAGTTTTGGTCGTCCTTCCGCTGACAATGGTTGGCAAATTTTGAGTACGTCTGACAGCAATCGTTTTTTCTAGGGACTTAGATTACATTTATTGACAGATTTTTGTAAATATATGACACATATCTGCCTTGATGTAGGAAATATTTTCTCTGAGATACATAAAACATCAATTATAACATAAGAAAATCATTGAATAAATAATACATAAACACAAAACATAACATAGCTCCGTCTGGTTCGACTGGTTATGAACATGGCACAAACAACAAAATCCGTGCCACACAATTCGGGAAAAAGCTCACAGTACATCATTGCATTGATATTATTGTCATTATTTTTTTATTTATTTAACCTTTATTTAGCCAGGTAAGTTTAGCCATTTCTCATTTACAGTGATGACCTGGGCCAGAGGCACAGACAACAATTCATACTCACTTTCATACCTAGGGGCAATTTAGAGTGATCAATTAACCAAGTACATGTTTTTGGCTGTGGGAGGAAGCCGGAGAACCTGGAGAGAACCCACGCAGACACGGGGAGAACATGCAAACGCCACACAGAAAGGCCCCATTGCCCGGCGTTGGGATTGCACGCAGGACCTTCTAGCTGTGAGGCACAAGTGCTACCCACTGCATTTTTGTCATTGCTTACTTTCTGTTGGTGCTTGGGATTGTAATAATAATCATAGATCTTTAATTATTCCACCTGTAGATGATGTGAACGGTCCGCTGCATAGCTGAATGGACAGCAGCAGCACCACGAGAACCCACGATGTCACACTGTTGTTCATGAGAATAATTTCGGATGTTTGCATATACTAAATCAATTTATATTCACAAATTTATGTCTGTTTACTAGCCCTCACAAATCATGTGTTTTATTTAAATATGTTCCAGATTTCACAATACGTAAACCACATATATTTAGGAAAAGCCACAGAGTTGGAAACCTGTCGGTTTTGCTTTCACAAAATTATTTATGTAATAAAACTCCAAATGACCCCCTACCTAGACCATCGTGTCGGTTCCAATGTTAATCATATAGTCACGGTGAGACACATGTCAAACAGCGCTAAGTGTTTCCGGCAGGGTGTCTGGTGGCCCACCAGCAGTATAGTGTGTTTTTCATGAATTCAGAGAATGCTAAGACCTTTTTAACTGTTTTTTTTTTTGCAATCCAATACTTGACAATTTGTTTGAAATATTTATCATGTAACCTAAAAGACAAGTATATATTCTCTGTCATTCATACACAATTCAGTATTAATATTACAGGGGATTATTACCTATTATGTTAATTTTTGCTCACTTGATTATTTTGATCATTTTTTTTATTTTGTCCCATATTTTGTTGATATTTTAATCAATATCTCTATTACAGTACATTGTACGGTTTTGTTAGTTTACTTAATACTTCACTTCCATCCGTCTATCATCTTCCACTTTGTTTGCTTTTGCCCATTTTATTGCTTTTGTTATTGATTTCTGTTTATTTTGCTTTATGTTTCAATTCCCAGGAAACCTGTCTGCGTGTGTTAACTGAACATTAAAACACATTATTCAATGATGCCAAAAGGAGAAGAAGATTCAATGATTCTCAAATGTTCTCGGAGCACAGACTCTGCTGCAAGTAAAGTTTACATGAAATTTTGCTAGTCTGTCATTACTAGTCTGTCACTGTGCATTTTGCTAAAATAGGTGTCGTTGTCCATGGTGCTGAAGGGTCATAATGGTCTGTCACTGTACATAGAATTAAAGTATAGTATAGTAAGCGTATATATAGAAGAAGAAGAAGATTCTATTTATATTACAGTGGAACCTCGGATAACGACCGGTTCTGACAATGTAAAATTCGGACAACGACGGAAAAAATTATTAAAAATGATAAAAAAATTGATTCTAACAGTGATGAATTAGGCAGACGACGATGCCTGTGTCAGGCCTGCGTCACTTCTGCGTCACCGAGCGCGAGCTGCTAACGCTAGCTGCAAACGCTAACACTAGCCGCTAGTCGCTACCACTAGCCGCTATGCATCACTTCCGGGTCTCGAAGAGAATGACCTGGAAGTCAGAGCGCTAGCGGCTAGCGCTAGTA
>JAQQAE010012476.1:0-13152 GCA_029823295.1 Pseudamia nigra | reverse complement strand
CGAGGTTTTTGTGGTCGGTCCATATCATGAAAGGATGGGGCGCCCCCTCCAGCCTATGCCGCCACTCCTCCAAGGCCAGTTTAATGGCCAATAGCTCACGGTCACCGTTGTTGTAGTTCCTCTCAGCAGGGGAGAACGACAGGAGAAAAAGGCGCAGGGATGCACTTTCTGATCCTCAGATCTTTGGGAGAGGACAGCCCCCACTCCGGAGTCTGAGGTGTCCACCTTGACAATGAAAGGCTTGGACGGGTCAGGCTGGGCTAAAATGGGGGTTGAGGTAAACAGACGTTTAAGCGCCAGGAAAGTGTGCTGAGCGGAGGGAGACCAAACAGAGGGGACCTTGGGAGACGTGAGTTGAGTGAGCGGGAGAATGGTGGAACTAAAATTTTTAATGAATTTCCGGTAGAAGTTAGCGAAACCAAGGAACTGCTGCAGCTGACGGTGGTTGGTTGGAGTGGGCCAATTGGCTACTGTCTTCACCTTTCCCAGGTCAGCTTGAATGCACCCGGCACCCAAGACATGCCCGAGAAAGGTGATGGAGTCCTGATGGAATTCGCACTTCTCAGCTTTGATGAACAATTGATTCTCCAGCAAGCGCTAGAGAACCAAACGGACGTGTTGAGTGTGGTGATCAAGAGACTTAGAAAAAATAAGAATATCATCCAGGTAAAAAAAACGAAATGGTTCAGATAATCGCAAAGAATGTCGTTCATTAATGACGGGAAGACCGTGGGGGCATTGGTGAGGCCAAACGGCATCACCAAATATTCAAAGTGCCCCAAAGGTGTATTGAACGTGGTCTTCCATTTGTATCCCTCCCTTATGTGGATTTGGTAATATGTATTCCTTAAATCTAGCTTCGAAAAAACCGTGGCACCCTGTAACAGTTCCCAAGCTGAGGTGAGAAGTGGAAGGGGGTATTTCTTTTTTATTGTAATGTTATTGAGTCCACAATAGTCAATACAGGGCTGAGGAGAACCGTCTTTTTTAGCCACGAAAAATAAACCCGTAGCCACCGGGGAGCTGGAGGGGCGAATATGACCGTTCGCTGACGAGTCGTTTATGTACTGCTCCATCGCCTCCCTCTCTGGCCGGGACAGATTGTACAGGTGGCCAGAGGGGAGGGGGGCATCCGGAACCAAATTGATTGTGCGATCGTAATGTTTCTTGCTAAAAACCTCCGATAGATGTTGATAACAGGCAGGGATGACAGACAGATCTACCGGAGGGGGCTCTTTCTCTGACTGTGCAAAACAGAATGGGCTCCAAGAGAGGATTTTGTTACAACGCCAATTGATGTGGGGGTTATGTGTTTGGAGCCAGGGAAAACCAAATAACAACAGGGTGTGAGGAGACGAGATGAGTTTCAATGGAATATTTTCAGAATGGTTGCCGGAAATAACTATGGTTACGGGACTGGTGATGTGTGTGATATGATTAAGTGAGCTGCCGTCAATGGCCTCAGCAGACAGGGGAACCGCTATAGGGGAGAAAGAAAGTTTGAGCCGTTTTGCCAGAGTCTCATTAATGAAATTATCATCTGAGCCAGAATCAATGAAGACGGGGATAGAGACGGATGTATGAGAGGAGATTATCGTAGCGGGAAGAGTAGACCTGGGGCAAGACGCATCATGTGACCCCCGGCTCACCGAGACCCCCAGGACTACCGGTGAGCCCGACCTTTTGGCCGCACCGAGCAGTCGACGATCCAATGGCCAGGGACCCCACAATACAAGCACTCACCCAGCCTGATCCGTCGCAGCTGCTGCTTGGTCAAGAGGCGCGTCCTCCCCAACTGCATCAGCTCTTCCATAGAAGACGAAGGAGACTCAGAGAAGAATTACTGTTGGTGCCGGGGCGGATCCAGGGCTGCGGGGAAGCTTTGGGACCAAGCACAACACTCCCGAAGGCGCTCCCTCCGCCGATTGTCCAGACGGATTGTCAGATCGATTAGGTCATCCAAATTCTCTGTGGGCTCCTTACATCCCAGCTCGTCCTTCAGCACCTCACTTATAATAAACTCCTTTCAGAGCCTTATCATTCCACCCAGAATCTGCTGCTACCGTCTGAAACTCGACCGAGTATTCAGCAGCACTGCAGCTTCCCTGGACCAGGTTCAGGAGACGAGCTGAAGCAGAACTGGAATGTTTAGGGTGGTCAAAAATTTGTTGAAACTTTCGTTCAAACGAATCATAGGTCTGAGTGAGCAGCGTTTTCCATGTCCCTTCAGTTTCTGCCCACTCCAACGCCTTTCCCCGAAGCAGCCCCACAGTGTAAAGAATCCGGGATTCCTCACTGTGGAATGACAGCAGACGCTGACGGAAAACATGACGACACTGGAGCAGGAATCCACGACAATGACGGAGATCACTGGAATAAGGTTCTGGGTCGGTGATGGGTGCGTCCTGCTGCCCTGCAGTGTAGGAGCTGAAGCAGAGAGCTGGTTAGCCCAGGCAGTCACCTGAGTGACAATCATGGAAACCTGGGCCAGGATCTCATCACAGAACTGGGAGAAATCACGAAGGAGGTGCTCATGCCGGCCCAATAGAGCTCCCTGGTTCTGGAGTGTGTCAAGGATGACGTGTGACTCGGCAGGGTCCATTATTATTGGCCAGTCCGATCTGTCACAAGGGAGTAGGTGGACAACACTGCTGAGTCAGGTCAAAGTGAGTTTATTTACAATCATGCCAAATAGTGCAAAAGTGTCTCATCAAGGGAACTCGTGAGGACATTGGCTGGAGGATGAACAAACACGAGGGAGACGAGTGGACTGGAACAAACGGCGACGGAGGATCCAGGCAGACGGGAACGGTGAAAACTCCTCGGGAGGAGAGCAGTGGAAGCAGGCGACTGGACGGAACCACGGACTGCGGAAGAAGAGAGACCAGGTAAGTAGATGTACATAGATCTACTAGGAGGATGTCAGGTGTGGACTTTATGCCACTAAAGAAAGCGGTCGGACTGGCGGCCGCTGACTGGAAAGGCCGGGTAGAAATACATCTAAGACTGATGAGGAGATGGGAGCAGCTGCGAGTACTCCGTCCGTCATTAGCGCACCTGCAATAGATTGGGAGACAAGCACAAGCACACAAACTCACCACCAGAGGGTGCCAAAGTAACAGGATTGTGGCACACACACACTCTCACTTCCCAGTGTATCTTCTTGCGTTACGCAAACTTTTCCCATTAGCCGCAAGAAAATTTTGGCCGATTTTTTTCTTCATTAACCGGATTTTTTGTTACCAGAAGCGTTCGTTAGCCGGAGTACCACTGTATTTCGAATGATCAAATCCAAGGAAATCAAATTAACAAACCCTTGTTTCTTATCATGATAGACATAAAAAACAGTCATCATGTCATATCATCATCAATAAATTTTGCAATAGAAAATACATGAGTCATGATAATTTATTTAGTTCATCGATAAGGCTACTATTAAATCACAGTTAACAATCACAAACAAGTGATAACTAAAAGACTTAAAACAAATTTGTATGGCCATATGGTTATGATTTGAGTACATTTTGAGGGTAGGGTCAGCTGGACCTATTGGATTTGAATTGCCACATCTGAAATATAAATATGGATAAAATGCCATAGCAGGCCCCCATAGAAATGTATGTGCATTGAATGTTGTGCTGGTTGAGTGGCTGGACTGCTGGTGGATTCCTCCTCCTGTCTCCCATCTCTTCAGCCTGTCAGCGCTTTGACTGGTGCTGCTTCAGGTACTGTACTGCGCTGACACTGATGAGTGCGCCGCGCACATCCCATGCACTCAAGCTGAAAACTCAACCTGGCATTTTCCTGGAGCTGCATGGGAGACAAGGGGAGACGAGGGAGACGGAGCGCTCTCATGCTAAAAAGCAGGAGCAAAGCCTGACTTAGGACATCAAGGAAACCAGTGGCCATGAAAAAAGAAAAGAATTAGTGTAAAATGCGGTGTCATGCTTCCCTCTAAATGGTGGGTGGTGGACTCGTTCTGAAAGCCTTGTGAAGTGTGTGCTTGAAAAAGCAAAACAATTTACCATTTATATTTTCACTTCTCTATATATTTTATTTCATATCTGATGCCAGGCTTATTGACTGTAGTACCTGTTGTCATAGTAACAGGCATTTGACTGAACGATGACAGGTTATGTTGTAGTTTGTAGTATATTTTGTCATTTTTATTATTTTAAAAATAATTTTAATAAATTCTGTTAATTCTCTATTATTTTTGTGGATTATTTTGTTCATTTTCCTGATTTCTTTGTGCGCTTGTTTTAATTGCATAGATTCTTTCATTCATTTTTTTGGCTCATTTTGTTTGTTTTCTTTATTATTGTTTTGTTCAGGGCATGATGGGAATAAAAATGAACAAAATTTTCAGGTAAATAACCAAAATGAGCAACAAAATGAGCAAAATGAGTATGATGCATAACAAACTGAGCAAAAAAATAGGCCTAAACTTCGTTATACATTGACATATTGTCAATGTATGTCATAAGGTTTGCATCTCATAACATTTTTATAGATTGTACTCTTGACATACAAATGTACATTTCCAGAACCCTTATTAAATCGATGCCATGAAGTCCTGGAGGCAAAAGTGGTCCAACCTGGTACTAGCAAGGTATACTTCATGTTTAATGTTTATTAATCTTTATTTAATTTTCCAAGGAAGACTTGGCTAAGATAGGCAGCATTACATAAAAACACAATTAACAAAATTACACAATTAAAACTTTGAATAAAATAAACAATAAATGTGATGGAATCAGCCCCAGATACTCTCACTTTGGAATTAAAAGCACTTTCTGTCATTTTCCAGTCATTCTGATGCATGTTGCATATAAATGGTGTAGAATGGAAAAAAGCACTTTTAACCAATTATAGTGCAAGCAAAAGGAACAGAATACACTGATAATCCTAGGTATGAAAGAATAACATTCAATACTTTACAGTGCAAATTAAATGCTCGTAAAGTGGCCAATGAGTATATGTTTAAGCGTCTGTCACATTAATTCAGAGCGAGCAGGAATCAAGCAGAACCAGCTGGACTGAAGAAAATTGCGCTAAATTCATGAATTTGTAAGAATGTCAATGGAATATCTCAAGTTACTCTTGCACTTTTTGGGTGCATGAGCTCTGGAATGCAGCTTGAAAGTAGTCGGAACATAGTAGGAATATTGAGAATTCTGTTAAAATGCAGTCATGATATTTAGGATGCACTTCCAATGCCATATGACTGCGGTTTGATTGCTGGTCGGAAGGTGCATTGCAGCTCATTTGAGCTGCTTTTGAGACATTCTGGCAGGATTTGAAGTTGCTTGCCATTTCGCGTCTCCCTTGAATGCGTTCAGGTTTTGTATGCTGCTGGAATGCCGTCAGAATATTTACGTGTAGTCATAGTGCAGATACAGTACATTACACTGTGAATGCCTTTCGATAATTCTTTACTTCAAATGCACCTAAAAAGTTTTAAGCATGAGCAAAACATTCGGGCCGGCGACAAGAATGGGCCAGATTATTTGGAAATGCACTTCGAATTTATAGAATGCACTCCAAATATCCAGGAATATGGCAAAATGTTTCATCATGACAGCATTCTGGCTCATTCTGCCTCAAGTGTGACGAGGGTTTGAAGAATAAAGATTGAACTTTGAAGGCTGAAGAACATGAAAATGAAGCGAACTCAATGAAAAGTAACAAAACTATTCAGAAAATGAACAAAAGTAATTTACAAATTGGAAAACTGAACAAAATAAGCAACAAATGAACAATAATAAAGAACACTTGCTGGCACTTTGTCAGTTGTTTCAGCATATTGCAGTATGTGACACATGTAAGCCTATTTCTTTTCTCACATGAAAATAGTTTCACCTCAGTTTTATATGTCTATACTTTTCTCCATTTAAAATAATGCATTTTAAGTCATTTTAGATTTCAGTTTCCTCCTTGTTAGTTCTTTTAATCTTCCACCTCTTTTTTCTTCTTTTCCACTTCAGACGTGCACAGTATCACTGACCCCTTGGCTTCTTTTACCCACTTCTCTCTTATTTTTTCCTCTCACACACATCTGTCCATCTTTGCTTGTCTCCCGGTGGTCCTCGCCCAGTCTGCCATCTCTGTGGGGTTAATCACATCATCCCCATTTGCCCTGGAGGAGAAGCATCATTGCTATCCCGCCTCACTTCATTTGGGAATTGATGCAGGTTGTTGGAGAGGGATGGAAGGAGTGTGGAGTCCATGGAGGGTTGAGAAGTAGCAAACAATTTGGTCAATACTGAGTTAATCAAGTGTGTTTTCTTCTTTTACATTTTATTTTTACACTTGTCTGTCATTGAAATTAAAATTTGAAATCTTATTGGTAACATTCCATTATTCCAGAACATTGACTCTTTGTGTTTATTTTTCTTACAAGTAGCATCATTGATAAGGCTCCTTTTGAAATATAATCATCAACAGAATATGAGTTTCATTGGTATAAGTAGCGTAACCACCTTATTGTCAGGCACTCATACCACTCATTCTATTTGAATCTGTGAAACAGCAGAAAATATAAACTTTTGTGCAACACAGCATATTCTGTCAAAGATCTCAGCCAATCAGTTACATCATGGTATCGCCAAACATTTGTGCACTAAGTTGTTGCAGCGTCTACAAGTTTTAAAACTGTGTAATTCTCTTGATCCCCTGACTTTACCATGGGCTTGATGCTAAAGACAAAAAAAAAAGAATATTAGTGTCACTTCTGCTCTAAAGTACTACTGAACATCCTATTGAGCCTCCATCACAAGAGGCAGATTTGTACCGTTATTGAATCCAACCCTTGAATTATTTTTGGAAAAATAAAAAAAAAACAGTTGATTACTACCTCTCTAACCTTCAATTGCACACACTCGCCACCATCCGAAGGCCCTTTTCATAACTTGCATTAACATCCATCCTGGCACATCTGTTCAGATCCAATCACACATACTGGTAACAATATCCACAGTTTGCATAATTTGGTTGAAATTAACATACATGATGAAGGGAACACTGCAACAGCATGTGTCAAGTAAGAGAGCCCGTACAAACAGAATGGTCAGAGTTGTCATATCAATTTTTACAATGCATTAACTGATTCATGTTATTATGATTCAGCTGCAATGTGTAGCATAAGCAAAAAACTCCATCCATCATTTATCCATCATCCATCCAGAAAAAAAGAAACACCTACTGTATATAAGAGTTGCTCACAGGTGCAATTTCAGTGACCTTTGTCAATTAATAAAATAGCTGTGCCCACTTTTCTTTTGGTATGACCCCCAAAGGTAATATTTAAACAATTGTTTTGGCCTTTCCATACTGTACATGGCTGAGTACAGCCATGTACAGTATGGACATGGCTGTATCCAGCTAAGTTCATGCTTTCTGATACTGATATGACACACTGAATTCTGATTCCAGAGAACTGTGTTGCAGACTGGAAGTCAGAGATGAGACTGCGCCATCTCCTCAGGTCAGAACTGTTACATAAGGAAGATGCACTTCGTTAAAGCTCATGAACAAGTTTCAAAGCTGTTTCAGTTTCTTAAGGAGTTTGGAATTTGGCCTAATCAACTCTGTTCGTCTACCTTGCACTGTGGGACTCCAATCATATTTGTCCTTTTACCTGTCATAGACAGTTGTAACTTTTAACATTTAATTTCCTGCAATTCATCAAAAGGCTGCAGAGTTAACGCTGCAGGTGGTGACATCAAGGGGAGAAAGACAGAATTTTAAATTGCATCTTTTCCTCCTGACATGCAGTTATGAGAAAATGTAACCACTGTTCTAGCAAATAGAGTAATGTCTGCAAAATCTGTTTTTTTACTAAGGCCATAGATTTCATTTGGACACATTTGGACATTGCCAGGGACACTAGTCGACCATCTCCGGATCCTCTTAGATATTTTGAACATTGAATATTTCTGTTTCTGTGTTTTGGTGAATTCTTATTGTGCAACTTTTTACATTAAATGTCCGGGCTTATGAAGGAAATTCAATTGGAAATGATTCTGCAAAATTTAGCAAAATCAGCAACAAAAGCAAAACTGAACAAAATAACCAAGAAAATCGCCAAAAATAAGCAACAAAGTTAACACATTTTGGAAAATGAACCAAGTAATCAAGAAAACAAACAAAATAATAAATAAATGAAAATTATATAAGCAACACAGTGAACAAAAATGAACAATATACGCAAGGAAATGAGCATAAATGAACAAAATAATCAAGAGACTGAAGAAAAGTGAAGGATAGTAAGTGAACGGGAACAAAATATTATCCTAAATGGACAAAACACTAACAACATGAACAAAAAATATTAACACAATTAAGAAAAAGAGCAAGACAAGCATGAAAATGAACAAAAATGACCAAAAACGGTCAAGTAAATAAACAAACTAAGTAACACAACACAATGTTAACACATTAACAAAATAATAAACCAATTGGCATGAATTGGAAAAAACAACAACGTGACCAATAACCAGAATGAAAATGATTTCAGATTAAATCAATAATTCAACAATTCCCAAAAATGCAATATAAATATTTTCAAATGAGCTCAACCTTACAGCAGGAAAACGTAACATGCAATGGAACAGAGCAACATCTGAAAACATCAGGTCGAACTGTAAAGCTGTGTCGAGTGATTTTAGGTTACATGTCATGTGATAAGCCACTGCATTTAGCTGATTAATATTAACATGATGTTGCTACTTACTGCTTCATCCACCGCTGTCAGTAAGTATTTTCTTCAAATCTACGAGAGCAGACATCTCTGAGGATTCCACAGTGGACGGCAGCTCCCGGTGCTGCTGCTGAATCACGGCCAATCACAGCTGGTCTGTGGGTGAGAACAGCCTCCGACATGCCGCACTACTCGCCTGCTTTCCATCCCACTGAGAGTGTGCTACAGTCCGGAGTTTGTTTAGTAAACGTAGGGCTGAGCGATATGGAAAAAAAAAAAATGATCACAATGTATTTTTTCATATTGTCCAATCTTGATTATTATCATGATTTTTTGTATTGTCTTTAAACTGCCACTTTTAAGCATCTGTACTGAAAACTAAAGAAATTTAATAACAAAGCAACTTAAACATGATGAACATAGAAGTACAACAAATGTAGAAAAATATAAAATAACACAGTGGCTAAATTGCTAATGCTACAGTACGTGTGCTGTGAGCAGTGACAGGCTCTGCAGACTCCACTCCCATTTTCGTGCTTTGCGTTTAATCACTACTTCTCCATCCATCCATTTTCTACCACTTCTCCGTGGGCTCGGGTCATGTGGGCAGCAGCTTGAGCAGGGAAGCACGGACTTCTCTCTCATCCAGCTCTTCTAGGGGGACCCCGAGGCTTCCCAGGCCAGCCGAGAGGCATAGTTCCTCCAGCGTGTCCTGGGTCTTCCCCTGGGGCCTCCTCCCAGTGGGACGTGCCCTGAACACCTCCCCAGGAGGGTGTCCAGAAGGCATCCAGACCAGATGCCCAAGCCACCTCATCTGGCTCCTCTTGATGTGGAGGAGCAGTGGCTCTACTCTGAGTCCCTCCCAGATGACTGAGCTTCTCACCCAATCTCTAAGGGAGAGCCCAGCCTTGATCTTGTTCTTTCGGTCATGACACAAAGCTCATGACCACAGGTGAGGGTAGGAACGTAGACTGACCGGTAAATAGAGAGCTTCTCTTTTTGGCTCAACTCCTTCTTCACCACAACGGACCGATGCAGAGTCTACATCACCGCAGACGTTGCACCGATCCGCTTGTCGATCTCCTGTTCCATCCATGGAGGAGTTCAACTATCTTGAAGTCTTGTTCACAAGTGAGGTGGTACTTCTTCAAATGATTAAACAGACTGGTTTTTGAGGGTACCCACCGTCGACATACCTTGCACAGTGGCTTCGTTTGCTCCATGTCACTTTGGAGACACCCAAACCACTGCCACACAACCAACGTTTCTTAACAACAGCCTCATCTTCACAGCATGACTCCAACTCATGACTGGCATCTATTTCGCTCTCTCAGCTCCACGTTCAGTCATTCTGTTTACTTCTCCAGCAATTTACAAATGAGTGTGAAGCAGGAAAAGGTCAACTCTGATTGGCTGTTATCACACACATTCCTCCTCCTTCTTCTTCTTGTTTTAACTTTGTGGCAGACTAGCCGCATCCAAGGCGTATCGGCGCCCTCCACAGGTCTTTAGTGCTGGTTCGACAGCGCCTCAAACACACATTTCCACCATGTTTGATTGAGCAAATACGCTCACAGCTGATCACCATACTCGACCTGAAATTTCTCATGATCACTAATCGTGATCATATAATCTCCCAGCCCTAAGAATCCCAATCAGAATCAGCTTGGCTGAGTATGATAACACTAGTAGTAATTTTGCTCCATTTTTGTTCATGTTTTGCTCATTTTTAAAATTTTGGGGAGCATTATCATAATTTTTTGCCCATGTTGTTGCTTAGATTATTTATTTTATTAACTACCTCGTTTACTGTGTTCATTTCAAGCTGTTTCACTCCTACTCATTGAGCTGTGATCAAATAAGCACATTTATTAAGATTGCAAATCTGAGTTTAAAAGTACTCTGCAAAATAACTACTCTCAGAAGTACATTTTATGGGAAAAACTACTCAAGCACATGTAACTATCAAGTAAATGCCATAGTCTAGATCTTCTACAGTCCCAAAACAGAGAGCACAGAAGTGAGTAGAATTCTTGTTCTGTCTCAGACAACTTGAATCTTCGTATGCTGACATGTAATCATGTAATTTTTCCTCAGTAATACCAAAAGCCTTTCTAGAACTGTAACGTTAAGCATTGTCCTCAAACTTGGCTTTGGACCTTTGCCCAAGTCACCCCACACCACTCCCCCTCAAAATTTCCCTCTCTTTTGGCCAGAAAAGTCCAAATTAATCTTCTGAGCAAACAAACATTGTAACCTGGTAAACTCTATTAGGATTCTGCTGATGCTGCAGCCGGTGCTGTATTGCTGCAGGCTGTAGCTTAAAGGCCTTGCTCTCTGCTAAGCCTTTCTGCCTCTCTGTAGCCCCAGCTGGCTGGAACTGAGCGCGACCCACATCATCAGATACACAGAATGAATAATGAATGCACAGCCAGCCAAGCAGCCGTCCTCGGAGACAGCCAGCCAAGCTTTACGCCCGTCAAGCGCCCTGTCAGCCACTCAGCCCTCTAAACGGCTGGTCACGAAATCAATGTGCAAGGCTGTCGGTCGAGGCGAGACGGTCCCTTCGTTCAGCTTGTATTAGAGGAAGTATATTCATGCAGCACTGGCCTCCTCCAAACCTGAAATCCAACGAACAGGACCTGCACCATGGTTATGTCCTGTCACATGGTCTACTGAGCCCGCCATCACCACCAATCAGTATCTTTTCACTTTCTCTCCTCCCTATTCCTCATTTATCTCATATCTAGAACTGAGAACAGATTCAGCGTAAATTGTTTGGGAAGGAGACTTGAAAAGTGTTATATAAATCCAAACCATCATTATTTTGTGTGTGTTTTTTATCTTTTGCAGATCTTTTGTATATTTTGTATTTTTGTGTCTTGCATATTATTTTGATCTTAAAGTGACTTTTATATCATTTTTGTCTTTTTGCCCATTTTACTAAAAATTTAAAACAACAAATGATCAAATGATGGGTTCTTCAACTTGTTACTCTGGACCAAAACCAACCTTTAAAGCATTCAACCTTCATCTTGCTCTATTTAGAAACAGCCTAATTCAACCCTCTCCCCTCTGACAGGGGCTCGATGATCGAGTCAGCACTAGAACACATTACGAAAGAGAGATACAATGTTGAGAAAAGAAAAAAAAATCATAACGTAGTGTTGTTTTCAGTGTGTTCACTTTAGAGCAGGCATTACCTGACCTACGCCAGAGCAAAATTCTGTGAGAAGGGGGTTTTTGCAGCAAAACAAACTAGCAAACACTGACAGAGGGACAGAAGTGAGGACTGAGAGGATTATTAATGGCAGTGATTTTAGTAGGAAAAGTCATATTTTAACTTTAACGAGTATAAAATAGTGATCACATTTATGGTAATAAATATTGGTATCAACTTACATGAAAGAGTTCCCTCCTTCTTATTTGCATTGTTTCCTGATCACCCCACATCCGCCACCAATGCCGACCCACCCATTAACTCACCCACCCGCGCAGCCGGCGCTCTCCTCTTCATCTTCCTCGTGTAAAAAGGCCAGGCCTGTCAGAATAGTTTAGCCACAGTGCATTGTTTTCTCCGAGGCGCAGACAGGGTCAACTGACCCCAACTGTGTATTTACTGTTGGGAAGGAGAAGCGGGAGAAGCTTGTACAGTGGCTGAACGTGTGACAATTCAGATGTGACTTCATTTTTTGTGCAATACCCAGCCTTGAAATTCACTCAGCGATGTGTAGAAATCATGGAAAAGCATAATACAACAGATTTCAAATGACACAAATGCAGCAATGTCAAACAGCAGCATTTCAAAAGAAAACAATTTGCTCCACATTTAATCAAATTGTAATTCTATCTCAGACTACGTACAGTAAATAAGGCTGAGATTTAAAAAGTGCAGATTTAGTAGGATTTAGTTTGATCTAAGTGTAGAAACGGGGAAAAAAAATGAACTCCGACTGAATGGTGATTCTTCGGACTGAGGGACACTGAGAGGAAATCCCATTTTTTATTTGTGTGTAAGGGTAGAAACATGTAAAAGTCATGTCCAAACCAAATCAAAATCAGAAAACTAGAAACATGCTCACATGTGTTTTTCTCATGGATTTTCATGGCAGGTTTTTCATATTATTTTCACCCATTACATTGCCAGCAACGCTTAAATATCTTTTTATTCAACAGTCTATTCATATTCATTTCTGTCCCCTCTCATCAAAATAAACATGATTAAATTTCCCATAGTTTTGGATCATCATTACTGCCACATCCACTATGTATAAACATTGGGATAACTCCAGACAGCTTAAAGTATAATATTAATGCTGCTCTAATTCAGTCAGAATGAATAAAGTGAATGTGATTTGAGTTTTTAGTCAACAATATGAAAACACCATAACATCTTCTTATGAGGTACTCAACTGACAACCATGCATCCATTTTCTATACCTTAACCCTCG
>JAQQAE010012475.1:0-13152 GCA_029823295.1 Pseudamia nigra | reverse complement strand
AACCATTCACACTCACATTCATACCTATGGACAATTTAGAGTGACCAATTCACCTAACCCCCTAGTGCATGTTTTTGCTATCATCTTATGAAAGGTTAATGCAGAATTCATACAAATGCCTTAAATCTATTAATTACTTACATCTACCTACTGGTTATTGAAAAATAATGTCAATCTGAAACTTTTTCATGGTAATTTGTTGTCGTTTTTGTCCTGTAATGTCATCATGCATCACTAGCAGAAGACGTAACATGGACAGTTCAGGCTTTCACTGGTCAGAGGACAAATATTTGTTTCGGGATGAAAATATCTACTTCAGATGAATGTGTGGAGGCAGTTTTTGGCCTCGGGAGAACTGAGAGAGGTTGTGAGGATGTGTAGGAGAAAGGCCGTTTTGTTGTGGACATACTGTGAGTGGTATATGTTTAGAAGCGGAGCGAGGAAATGAAAGCAGCTAATTTTGTCTGTTTATGAAGCGGGGTAAACTGTTTGAGGAGCTGATTCATCCACTGACTGGGATGTTTTTCTCCCGAACGGTCAGTAGCTTGTTGTCTTTCTCAATAAATCTCTGTTTTTTCTTGTGAACCATCACACTTTATGGTGTTTTCACTTGTCTCTGTAGGTGGCTGAGGAAACAGTTTGAGGTCATGGACAGGAACCGTGAAGGCAGGTGGGTGATTTGTCATCAACATTTCGACGCCCAGTCGTGGCTTTCTGCAGCAGCTCATTGGTCATTTAATTAACAGCAGGTGGAAGGTGAAGGTGAACCAGATCCAGATGTCATCAAAGAGTGACCTCTGACCTTTACTTACCTCTGTGGCTGCATTATTTCATGTATTCTCAGTATTTTTTTACAAACCCTCCAACACTTGAGCTGTGTGTCGAAGTGATGTGTTTTGTTTGTTCATGTAAACTGCAGAGGAACTACTAAAACAGACCATTAAAAAGTACCACTGTTCAGTCTTGTGTTGGGGTGTGGTGATCAGATCAGAAAACTTGGATTTTGGAAAAATGGATTATTCATTCTGGTTAGTTTCCCCTTTGTGCACATTTGTGCCCATTTTTAACAATAGAACTAATGTATTGATTGGTGCTGATTCTGATAGGGGTGGAATCAATAATGGGGTTTCATTTGGGTTCATAATTGAATAGAATAGTAAAACCAAATTAGATATTATTTAACACCACATCAGAGTTTATATTTTGGATTAAGCTGCATATCTTTACAGACTGTCCTAAATGTTGATAACTAATACTCCAAATAGAGACCCTAAGGGTGTACTCACACTGGGAGTTCGTTCCGCGCTTGGGCGCGTTTCACACTTTTAGCGCGAATCGTTTGAGTAATGTGAGTACAATCGAGCACCGAGCCTCAGCGCAGTCAGAACAGGTGGGCCACGGCACAGAACGCTTGGTCACGCATGCGTACGAGCACGGCAACCGTATGTGACAATGATGTAAAATCACAGCGTCCTTCACTATACTCATGTCAAAACAATGGCAGCAGCTGAAAAAATCTCTGCCTGCAGGCAGCGTGGTTCATAGCAAATCGTCGTCTTGCATTCTTACCTAGGTGTGTCACTGCACAGTCTCTGAGCGACATGACACAGACTTTGCCATAAAATCATTACGATCATCCAGACAATTCCCATGTTGTGATCCATGATACCGAATCTGTTGAATGCATCGGCTGCAGCTTCTGATGACGTACACACAATGTACAAACGACGTGATGACGTCTGTACAAGACCAATAGGGCCTCAGCCCACAGTGATGTGAGCAGAGACGCGCTGGGGACTGGAAAGGTGTGACGTGGGCCCAGGCTCGGCTCGAGCCAAAATGGCCCCAGTGTGAGTACGCCCTATGTCAAGCCCACTTTCCTCCCCCTCTCTTAAAGGTGACATATTTATTTGATCCCATTTGAATTTGTCACTTACACACGATGTTTGTCAGTTAAAAAAAAACAGTTTTGCCTGTCAAGAATCAGAGTTTGTTGCAAAATTAGAATTAGAAGTGGGTTAGTGAAGTGCATTTCCAGCCCATGTACAGTAATATGCGTCACCACACTAAATGGCATCTGCATTGACCAAATTTGATCTCAATATTCATGAATGAAGTAGTGAAAGAGGTAAAAGTCACTGCAGGTCTGCTCATGTTAAGATGCAGAGACCCTTCAGCAGCTCTGAACAGATTGTGAAGAGATAAAGTTAGGACTTGTAGCTTCCTGTTTGGAGTCTTTATAATCACACAGTTTCACAGTCTTCTTAGAACAAAACCAACATGCAACTTTCTTATGGAATGGTCTTTTAAATTGACAAGCATCATATGTTTAAATGGCATATTTCAGTCAGGATCAAAAAATTGACAGTAATGGAGTTTTATCATTGGTTAAATCCTATGTGTGAAAACCAGAAGGGGCGGGACTTGTGCCATGGAGGGCCAAGACCCTGCAGATTTTCTCTCCAACAAGCAGATTTTACTGATTAGCTGATCAGTGAAATCACCTGCTTTAATGACTGGATGAATAGAAAACCTGCAGGGTCTTGGCCCTCCATGGCAGGAGTTTGAGACCCATGCCATAGACTCTAAAAAATCAGCTGTGTCATCACTATCTAAAGAGATGCTTCTCCAGTTCAGACACATCAATCCAGGCAAATCCAGCCATGTTCAGAACGTTCTAATGCAAGGTCTGAACAACCCCAGAATGTATTCAGGACTGAGGATAGGCATTTCATTTCCTACTGAGTCAGCTAGTGTGACATATTTGTCCACCTTCTGTCATGGTCTGAACATGTATCTGTCCTCGGATGCATTCAGGTTATCTGAGATGTTCACAAAGATGCATGAGGAGTGCATCATATTCCTGTGTGTTGCTTGCGCTCACCTGAATGACTTCACCTTCTGCTACCACTTTAATTCCTGCGTTAACTGACAGAAATTCCTATGCATTTAAGCACTTGAAGATTAAATCATTGCTAAGAGAAGCAGTACAAACAAATTAAGTGGTCAAAGTTACAAAGGTAACTGTCAACTTTGAACAGCCTCTTATGTAGAGCCAGAAGGGTGTGTTAAATTGTGAAAGAAATCCAGCCTGTGCGCCGCATGGTTTTATAAATCGGAATATTTTTTTGGTGTGCACTCTTTTTGGCTTTTCACTGTACACCAAGTTTTAGTGTAGATCCTATCCAAGGTTTTATAAATGAACCCCTGGTAAGACACTGTAACAGACACACTTACATCTAGGAATCTCAGGGTGGATGTTGATGCACGGTGTGAATGCAGCTGAAAAGAAATCCCATTTCTGTGAATGCATGTCTCCTTGTTTCCTGTGTCCTCGGGTCTTCAACGGGATAAACTCACAATCCGTTACTCTCCTGTTCGCTCCAGAACAAACAGCCTGACGCTGCCTGATAAGGAGCAGGAAGTGATGCGATGGGCTGGGACGGGCTGCTTCCTGTCTCCTGTGAAAATAGTAACAGTAACGGTAGCCAGACAGGAGGAAGTGGGAGGAGGGATGGGTCAGACGGGACATCGACGGCGGTCGTTGGACTCGGATCTGACCAGGGTGTATTTTTTTTTCTGCTGGTTTCTCTTTTTTTCCTCTCCACTGATGAGAAGAAAAGCTGTGTATGCAGCTCAGCAGGCAGAGCAATTATCCATGTGGCATCACAAGGAAAACAGATTGAAACACTAAAGGTAGAACTGAGTAATGCAGAGAAAAATATTCTGATAAAAATGTTGACATCAGCCAGTGTTGATAATTATCAACATAAATGCCAAATTGTTATTTCATTCAAGTTCAATGGGTGATTGATTTTGTTTTAATAAATTAGTAAAAGGTGAAACAAGATAAAAGTGACGCAACAGTTGGAAAAGATTCAAAAGTAAAAAGAAAGATGCAAAAAGAAAAAGGTGAAAACAGTATAGAAGATGCAATAAGACAAAAACAATTTTAAAAACACAGAAATACATAAAAAATGCAAAAGAAGAAAAAACAGGAAAACTACATAAAAGGTGTAAAAAGACGATTACCGGTACACAAAAGACAAAAAATGCAAACAACAAAAAATGATGCAAAAGTACATAACTGCAAAAAAGATATAAACAGTGTAGAAGAAACAACAAAAGACTCAAAATCACAGGACTTGAAAGACAAAATGGTGCAGAAAAATCTACGAAATCTGCAAAAAAAAGTAAAATATGACAACAATAAAAGATGTGAAACCATGAAAATGATGTAAAAGATACAAAAAGACAAAACAAAGATGAAAAGCACTTAAAAGATGCAAGAAGGCAAAAATAAAAAGAGCGTGACTAAACAATCTGAAAAAGATGCAAAGAAAGACAAAATATCAAAAATCTTTTGTCTCAGATAGGATTTTTTAAATTCATTTTTTTCACTTTTATTTATTTTGTTTATTTTGATTTAATGCAGTTAGAGTCCATGTGCTACATTAAGTCAAAATCAATGAAATGAACAGAACAGAGTGATATGACATTGGAATGACAGGTGAGCTGTTAAACCGCGATCAGACCTGTTTTTTTCTACAAATTTCATGACCTAGCGGTGCCCAGAATGTCATCATCTTGTCTTGAAAATATGTTTTAAGAGAAGAAGCAGCAAGTTCTGCCATTTTGGTCATTTTCACCATTGACATATTTATTGATTATTATGTGCGTTATCATAGCTGTGTCATATTATAGTGTCAGGGAAGAATTAATTGAGAATGAGTCCATTGCCTCTCAAATTATACGTACATTAGTATTATTTGGAGATCTACAAAATGATGTAATGAACTACATGGTTTACACTGTTTTCATTTTGTTGCATCATTTACATGTTGTTTTTTGTCTTTTATGGCCTCTTACACTGTTTTTTTTTTGTCTTGTATGTTGTTTTTGTCTTATATTAATAAATGTATAATTTGAGAAGTATTGGATTCACTCTCAAATTCGACAAATACGTCAAAGGTGAAAATAGTGAAAATGACCCAACTTACAGCTTGAGACAAGATGATGACTTGGAGATGGAAACAAAAATTACAATATTCTGTGATAAAGTGCACTGTTGACATCGTTTTCATTCTGATGCATCACTTACATCTTTTATGTCTTTCACGTCCTTTTACATTGTTTTTTCCTGTGTAATTTTTCATATTTACATCTCAGATTTCCCCCATTTGTAGTTTGTATTTTTATTTTTTGTCGTTAATTTCATGTTGTCTGCATGTCACATACATTTAATTTCAACATTTACAGTATAAACTCAACATCTGCTTCAAAAAAGATATTGATTTAAGAAAAAATGAACTTATTTGTTTTGTTACTCTCATATTTTTTTTACACTGACCCGATGACCTCGTACAAAAACCAACTAATCAGTCACTAGAGTGCCATTGAGAACAGATATCACCTTGGCTCATTTATTATATAACTGATTAATTGTTAAAATGACATCAATTAATCAGTCAGTTTATTTGTATAGCACTGCTCATGGAAATTAGTGTGGTTCAAAGTTCTTTACAGATGACTGATAAATGATGTGGCGGGCTGTACATGTGAAATAAGAAGGGTCAACTGTGGAATTGAAAACTGCACTACAAGAAAAATGTGCTGTCATTAACCAGAATGGAGTATTTAACAAAGCTAGGTCGTACTGATAATAAAACCTCGCAACACACAAAGGCCGTATGAATCTCTCCTCTCCAGTCATCCCTGCTGAGCCTAAACATGAAAACACTCTGTTCATTTTGAAAACATAAAATTCAGACTATATTAACCACATGGCGCCATCTGCTGCTCGATGCACAACATTACATGTACTTTACCTGTACTTGAGTAGGGCTTTTTTTTTTTTCAAAGAAGTGTACTTCTGAGGGTAGTTGTTTTACAGCATATTTTTTTACTCTTACTCAATTACATTTATGATGAAAAAATGTACTTCTGCTCCATCACAATTGGTTACCACTCAACGAGTGAAATGAAAAGGAACAAATAGACAAGAAAATAAGAACAAAATTGCAAAGAAAATTAACAGAAGTGCACAAGATAACCAAAAAAATTAATCAAAAGTAACAAAATGCACAACAAAATAAGCAAGAATGTCCAAAATTAACAAAGTCATTAAAATAAACTAACAATTATGTATAATATAATAAACTAAATTAAAATGAGATTTGACCATTATGATCAAAATAGCCAGTAAAGCTGAACAGAAACCAACAAAATACAACATAAAATGCACATCAGTGAAGAAAGAAAATTAAGTGAATAAAAATGTACAATATAAGTAACAAAATTACAAAAAAATAACAAATCTTGTGAGAGCAGTTGCTTTTCAGAATAATTTTTACTCAAGGCGTGTGGTTTTCTTCTGTCGATTAAACTGAATATTTGGATTGAAGACGTTTCGCTACCTATTCAGGAAGCTTCTTCAGTTCTGACTGGTCTCATGCAAGCAACCAGAATTTATCCTCCCTGGCTCAGGATTCCACCCTTTCATCCTAAAAGGTGTTAGTTTTACCGGGGCCAGGGTCATTACAGAGTCGTTGGGGTCCCTGTCCCTGATCAATGCAGGGTTGTGGAGGGTCGTTGAAGGTTGGTGACAGGAGGAGGTGTATGAATGGCCCAGGAAACTGGCTCCAGTTTGGCTGGGTAGAATAAATAAGAACAGAGTGGTAAATGGGTGAGATATTGTGTCCTCCCGCTCTATTCTTAGAGGGTCGTTCCAGATTCACAAAAATGGCTTCCTTCACTCCCTGCTCAAATCACCTATCCAAAAATGAACCAAAAGCAACAACATGCACAACAAAAGGAGAAAGAAATGATCAAAATAGCCAAGTAAATGAAGAAATCTGTAAAATATAACAAGCACAAGAAACAGAATTGACAATAGCCAGTAAAGATGAACAAGATCCAACAAAATGCACAATAAAATCCACAAAAATCAGGAAAAAAATAATCAAGTGAATAACGAATGTACAGTATAACAAATAAAATGTTTTTTTACAGAATACTTCTACTTTTACTCAGTTACATTTACAGTTACATCTATGATGAAAAAATGTACTTGTAATCAGTTACATTTGGCCAAAGAGAAGTGAGTAGGAGTTAAAAAAAAAAGGTTGAAATTAGTAACATTAACAAAATAATCAAGTACATTATCAAAAATGAATAAACTAAGCAACAGAATAAGCAAAAATCTACAAAGCAAATAAAATGAGCGACAAAATTAATAAAATACAGGAATCAAGAAAATTGACACAACTGAACAAAATAGTCGTCACTTATAAAATGAACATAATAAACACAAAATAAGCAGAAATGAAGAAAATTGTGTAAACGAAAAATGACTAATGTACCGGTAATGAAGAAACTGAACAAAAAAAACAAAAAAGCCAACAAAATGTGCCTAAATGATAAAATACCGTAAGTATGACAAGTAAGTTAACAAGATGAACAAAGTAAGCAACAAAAACTCAACGGAAAAGAAAATGTGCAACAAGATTAGTAAAAATGAACTAATTAAGCAACAGTAATGGTAAAAAATCAAGTACGTTTTAAAAAACATGAACAAAATAAGCAACAGTACCAAGCAAAAATCAACCACATAAGCAACAGAATGATCAAAGAAATTCAGAAAATGAACAATAATGTCTGAATGCCTGTTTGAATGCTGTACGTGTGACCCCGTAATAAACTTTACTGTTTGAAGTTATGACTTGAGCAGCTTTTTATGAGATAATTTTTTTTACTTTTACTACTTGTTCTTATGAGTACTTCTACTTGAGTCATTATAATTACAAAGTGACAATACTCATGAGTACTGTTTGTGTTATACTTCATTCTGTATGTGCCAAATCCTCACACAAAAACCAGCCTATGTGACTCCTTTTTTTATGTTACCCCTCTGCAGTTCTATCAAGAACCTCACCCTCACTTTGCCAAAAATCACACTAATCTTATGTTTCCTTGATATTTAAGAAGTTTAGTTTGATAATATTGACCCAACTCTGATTCCATACATTTCAAAGCTTGTTTGTTTTCCCTCCCTCTTGTGTTTCAGCATCACTGTGAAGGATGTGAAGACTCTGTTGCCTCAGGTCAACTACAGAGTTCCCAACATGCGCTTTCTGAAAGACAAACTGCAGGTCAGAATATTAATTTTTTCAGCAAATCCATCAAAGCAATGTTAACTGTTTTTGAAGCACTTTGCCACTTTTCCTTTCAAGTATTCTTCATATTGGAAGTCCTTCACTTGCTGTGCGTTTCACCTGTCTTTGTGTTCAAGGAGGTGGAGGCCCGGAGCGATTTGTCATATCCAAACTTTGCACAACTCTACAGAACGCTGATGTTCGACGCACAGAGGAGTGTGAGTGTTTAAAATACCAATATGCACCCACCTCCTCTTTAAAGCATGTTCTGAACCTGGTATGAACACGTATCAGCCAGTTTCTTGGTGTTCATGTAGTGTATTGGTGCTGTGGGCATATTTAACCCACTGCTGGTACACTATTTGTAGTTTTGTTGCGCCTCTGGTTTGGGTCACAAAGTTTCCTCTAATTTAAAAGCTGCAAAATGAAGTATCTCCCTGTAGTTTTTAAAAATTTCCTTTTCAGTAGCTATTCTCATTTGAAGAGATCTAGTCAAACGGTATTTACTTTCAGGCATGATGTCCATGACACTGGCCTACAGCAGAAAGCCAAGTAAAATACAATAGGTCAATGAGTATGTTGACTTAAAATGAACAAGATAATCAAGAAATAGGAATCGACATAAGGAGAAAAGGTAAATGAATAAAAGTGAACAAAATCAGAAAAAACAAGAAATACAGTCAAAAAATGACAAAAAAAAGTGAACATAATCAGAAGAAAAGTAACAAAAGAGCAAAATGAACAAACCAATTAAGAAAATGAAATAAACTACATGCGACAAAAAGAAATGGACAAAAATATACAACGTAAAAAAGAAAAAAAATTAGCAAAACCACTGAGAATGTAACAAAGAAGAGAAGTAAAAAAACTAAAGTAAATGAACCAAATTAGATTAAAACAAAGAAAAATGAGCAAAAGTGAACCAAATAGTCAAGAAATTGCTTTTGAAAAATGGACAAAATTAAAACCATTCCATCAATATGCAATGTCCCTGTTAAATATATTTCAATTTAAATTTTATTTTGTATTTCTTTATTGTTTGCTGAGTTACTGCAGTTACTGCCATATTATTCACATATATTAAAGCTGCAGTGTATATATAGCCTACAATGTTAAAGAACGTGATTTAAAAAGTGATCCAGAATCTGTAACCTGACTCAGATCCCTAAAATCTAATGGGTTCATCCGTAGCCCAAGGACCAACAAAATCCATCCAGTAATTTTTGCCCAATTCTGTTAATAACCATATTGTCTTGTGTTCAACAAAAAGTAAGTGCTAGAAACCACACAGAGAGCATCAGCATCTATAGATTTTTTTCTTTATTATGTAACGGCAATGAAAACATATTTTCCTTGGTGGAAGTAATGGTAAAACAGAATTACACTCAGAACATGGGTAAACAGAGGTGGTAAAAACAACACAGTTTATTATAATAGCAATTAAATAAAACAGTAAAAACCTATTGAAACACAAAGCAAATGAATCAGCCAATTCAAGAACAGTCAAAAGTAAAGCACAGTGTAATTTAACTTTGAATTGTCCTAAAGATACAAATAATGTAATCATCAGCTTTTCAGTGTGCTAATCCACGTCGCACGTGCACAATGAGCCAAAGTGGATTTTCTAGTGTCAGTCGAAGTCATTTAGCACTTGCAACATGCAAGTCCAGAAGGTTTGAACAGAATCTTAACTCAAAACACATAAATGTCACATATTGACCCTTTTAATATGTTATTAGATTAATATGTTATTACATGTGCCTTTATGTAGCTACGTTCCTCCTTTTGTACTCCTCCCTCACCGTTCTCACTTTATCCTGTCCTGTTTATGCTTCACCCGCCCCGCCCGACCCCACCTTGTCCACCCCGACATATCCATCCGCCCCGTCACCCCTTTTCCTCCTCAGATTATTGAACAGCTGGACCTGTCCTTCCCACTGCGGTGAGTCCCTGCACCTCCTCTCCCTCACTTTCACTCCCTTGTCTTCACTGCCCTCACTGGCCTCCCTTTATACATGTGACTAAATAGTGAAATATGTCAACACGCTGTCAGGCAAGAAAAAGTGAGGAGAAATCTGGCAAAAACACACAAAATGTTTGCTAAAAATGAAATAAGCAGTATTCAACATTATGACAAGGAGCCAATTTCTCAGTGTGCAGCATATAAATAAAGAACACCAGAGATTATTTTCCACGAGCAGATTATCAAAAAGTCATGTTGCCATAAACAGTCACGTGTGGTCTAATAATTATTTCTATTCTTTCCATGCATAGACATACTGTACATTGCATTCAAAAGGTTTTCAAATCCTTTAGTTTCCACATTTGCTCTTTAAATAAATTCAGTTCATTTCTTTCCCATTGGTCTAGACCAGGGGTCTGCATCCTGTCCCCCCAGGGCCACTTGTGGCTCTTCAGGCTGTCCCCAGTGGCTCATGGGTCTTTATCCATTGATGGAAATAACTTATAATAAACAAAAATGAACAAAAGAAATACTACATCAACAACAAGAAAAAATGAACTACACAATGAAGGGGAAAAAATGGAAAAATAAAACTCCCACAACACAAGCAAAATAATCCAATAAATGACCTAAACCAAGAAAATGAACAAAAATAAGCAAAATACTGAACAAGATTAAGACAAAACTGAAGAAAATAATCTACAATATCAACAAAATAATAAGGAAGCTGAACAAAAATTCACAAGAAGTTTTAAAATAAAAATCCACTATATTAAAATGAATACAAATGAACAAAATAATCAACAAGATAGTCAAATTAAAAAAGAAATTTAACAAAAATAAGCAAAACAATGAACAATACTCCACAAAATTACTAAAAATTAACTAAATAATCAGAAAAATAAACACATTTTAACAAAATGAACAAAGAATTAACCAAACAATCTGTATAATATGCGAAAATGACTAAAATAGTCAATAAAATGAACAATAATGTGCAAATAATCAATTAAATGAACATAAAAAGATGAATAATGAACTAAATTAATGAAAATCAACAAGTTAATAAACAAAATCAATACAAATGACCAAAATAATTAACATAATGAAAAAAAAGAATGTCTCTCGACATCTGCATTTTTACTTTCTATTTAAACACAGCTCTTTAGCTTGTAAAGGTTGTCAACCCCTGATTTAGACAAAATACTCCACTGTAATACCCATCATTCCACTGGTTCATGACGATTCCTGACTGTGCCGACCAACGCTCGAGTGGCAGTGATTGGATGAAAATCCTCCTGTTCACAGCTGTTCAACATACACTGTACATACACTCTAGATATGTTCTGTATGATTAAGATACGAGGTATATACTATATAACAGCTGCTCCATGTACACTCAGTACTTGGCACTATTGGCACAGTTGTGGAGGAGGCGGAGAAGAAAGGCTTTCTGGGTAAGATCATGGCTGGCTGCAGACAGAAGACTACAGTTAGGGCACTATGATCATTTCATGGCTGAATTGAGGGTTGAAAACACCACATCCTTCTTCAGTTATCTGAGAATGCCCCCGGAAATGTTTGATGAACTTCTCCATCGACTGAAAATGAAATTCACGGTACACTTAACATTTAATTAACGGTACATTCTCAATGCTTCCGACTGAGTATGCTCAGCATACGCTGGGGTCCTGCTCAAGTTATGCAGCAATTCATGCTCTCTCCAGGTGGGGGAGCGATCTTTGAACATGTGCAAAGATTGTTCTTGCTCTTCCCCACCATGCCAGTCCATTCCCACTCTCTGCTGATTTTAAAAGACCAATTCATGGTGCTTGCCATTTAACTCAACTTCTGTTTTGGTTGATTGCAGATCTGCCTAAGTTTTCAGGTCAGGAATTGATTGGTGTTCAGTAGAATGGCCTCTTAACAGAAAACCTCTTGAATGCAGTGTACAGGCACATTAAGAGAATTTCAAAAGAGATTTTTTTCTCTTTGGTCTTATCATGGGGAAATTAAGTTTGACGTTATTGCATGTAACTTAGTTTTCTTTATCTTTTGTGTTTTTAGGAATGTTGACAGACCTGAGCTGTGTCAGATCTCTCTCTACGACTTTCAAAAGTTTTTGCAGATGGATCAGAAGGTACTGATCATTAATGTAGCATCAACACATAAAACACTGTCTGGATGTTTTGTGGTTTATTAATGTGCATCCTTGTGTCAGGAGTCTTGGGCATCAGATCTGAGTCGGGTCCGAGAGTACCTGATGGGCTACATGAGGGGAGCGTCGCAGCCTGAGCCGATGCTACAACTCGATGAGGTGACACGTGAAGAAGATTTGAATATGCATGAAAACACACACTCATTTTAAAACTCTGATCATCTCATGTTCTTTTTTTTAGTTCCTGACCTTCCTGTTTTCTAAAGAAAACTCCATTTGTGACCCTCGACTTACTCCTGTTGTACCTGACGACATGAAAAGGCCATTGTCACAGTACTGGATCTCCTCCTCACACAACACGTACGTTACATTTTACATACATGTTTCCATAAGATGTAAAGAAAATTTCCGACTTTTGAAAAATCACAAAAAAGAGAAGGTACATTTTGTGTTTTTTTTTTTCAAATTGGCTGCGTAATGCTGTTAGAGAGTGGCACTGTAAGCTACATTAAACAAACATGGCTGTAAAAAACAGAGCAGAGCATCTAAAATTAAGTCTGTGTGTAGTTCAGGCAGATGTGGAAGTCTGTTCTCGACTGTAGTTTTCTGTCGAGTCACCATCATCCCTGCCTTACACACCCCTGATTGATTGATTACACACCCCTAATCAGCTGCACCTTTAAATCCTATCCGTCTTCACTCACTCTGCTATTCTGCTGCACTCACGTGACTTTGCTGTCTCGGAAATCCAAAAAAAATCTCCACCACCTCCCCACCCTCCGTGTGAATTATGCAGAATAAATAATGATACACCAAACTTCCAAAGCATATTTCTTCTATACTCTAGTTTGTCAAACGATACCATGACACTAGGCTCT
>JAQQAE010012473.1:0-13153 GCA_029823295.1 Pseudamia nigra | reverse complement strand
ATGAGACAGAGACAGCCATTTTTCTTAGGTCTCATGATGAAAAACACAAAATGAAGCAGTATTTTAGGTGAAAAAAGTGAAAAAAGATTACCGTAGGTGAAACAATAGGTGGAAAGATTTGTAATCCAAATTACAAAATTCCTAAACTGAAATTTTACGGGTTACAAAAATTTCTTAACCCCAAACTTTTCGCTAGCTGGGAGACAGTCTTGGCCAAATTTTTCATACCGAATTTTTTGTTGGTAGAAGCGTTTGTTACCCATGGCACCAATGTATCTCTTTAATTTCTCTCATTGTGTTGCTTATATGGTTTGTCTTCTTGATTACTTTGTTCATTTCATTTTATTGTTTCTTATTCATCACTTATTTTTGTGTATGTCAAGTATTCTGTTCATTTGTTTTTTGTTGCACACTTTTCTTCATTTTGCAGCTTAGTTGTACTTTAGTTTTTTCTTCCTTTTAATGACCTTTGCTCCTTTTGTTGCTTCTTTTGTTCTTTTTCTTGATCAGTTTTCAACATTTTTCAGTTTCTTGAACATTTAGTTTATTTTTCTGGTCATGTTCTTAATTGTTCATTTCTGCTCATTGCTGCTTGAACCATTAACAGAAATACTGATCCACCAGTGACTGGACAAGACACTAGTGTTTATACTACTGTCAAACAGACATTCAGTCCACTCTGTCTCACTGCCTTCGACAAACTGCGAGACTGCCAGCACTGTTTGACTAGACCTCTGTTAATTTAAATTAGTCATGTTAAGGGAGATGAATACTTATGCATGTACAGTATGCATGTCTATCAAATAATGAGACGGTGTTCATGTTACATATTGTGATAGGTCGAGCGGTCAAGGCGCGTTTTAAAAAGGAGCTTGGACAAATGTGCAGCAGCAAGGTGCAGGCAATGATGTGCACGAGCTCATGCACTCAGTCACGGAGTTGCACACATAGCGGTAGTTACCGACTGTATCTTATGTAAACACAGGATGACTGAGGAGAGACAGCCTGCACTTCAGATCCCTTCACCACCTGGTAAGAAAAGAACAGACGTGCTAGCTCGACAACTGTGAGGTTGGAAGCCGTGTGGACTGGCAGGTCGACTGTTTAATCATCGATATCAGACCACAACAAACAAAAGGCTACTTGCTAGTTTCCCAACATCATAAACTGCACCTTTAAAGGTTGGGTATTTACACACAACTGTAGTAAATTTCCAATAAGTGACGTGTTTAGTTCAAAGATAGATACTGACTGCAGATGATGAACATTCTGGACGCCCATGCACTTCAAAAACTATTGAAAACATTCAACAAATTTAACAAATCAGTGACCAGTTGTGGAAAAACAGTTTCATTCTTCAACAAGACAACACCCCAGCTGACATGGTGCTCTGAGGAAAGCAGATTCTGAACCAAAAACAAATCTCAGTACTCGATCAGCCTCCACCTGATTCATCTGATCTAGCACCGTGCCACTTTTTCCAAAGAACAAATCTGTGTCACAGGGACACGTTTAGAGTCTGTGTCAGAAGTTAAGAAAAGAAGGACAGAGGTTCTGTAAAACTGAAGACCAATCTGATCTGATCAGTGAAAGGCCTGAATGTTGTCTGACTGAAGGAGAAACACACTGAAACATGTTGTTCAGTAAAACTGTACTGCATCTTCTTCTCTCACACCAACTACCTTCATGTCCTCCTTCACCACATCCATAAATTTTCCATTATATGTTTGATTAATTAACATTACGTCGTTGAAATTTGTTTTCACATTGACATCAAAAACAATCTTTTAGGGTGAAAAAAACTCCAAAACTCCATGTAATGATGTTACTCATGGCCTTCAGAGGAGCTACTGTATTTCTGTCCTCCCAGTCAAACACTTATGTTTACTTGTGTCATTATTAGCAGTACTTTTTTTACTGGAGTACTGCTTCAGTTTCCTCTGCCCACCATCTCCTCATCATGGGGGCTGGGGTGTTCAGTGAAACCTTTCAGCAGGTCTTTTGTCTTAAAAACAATAAATTTATGAAACAAAGTGCTGCTGTGGCTTCATTAGGCTGCCCTCCTCCTGTGGCCATGAATGAAAATGACATTTAAAACAATGACTTGTGCAGAAACCCAGCCACCAATCACTCTTAAAGGGGGAGGATTCCAATTAATAACGGTCCTAATCCCCTCGTTTCACCTCCTCTGCACTCACAGTCCCTCGCTCGGTCTTTCGGCCACTGTCCTCTCTGAGCAGGGACCACATGGTGTCCTCTGAACCTTACAGGTGAACACATACCCTCCACTTTATTGGAGTTTGTTGCTTCTCCTGGACTGTTTGAACTATATAAGGATGATGTTTTAGAAGAGATGCACGGTGGGGAAAAGGCATCGCAGTGAGGTAGCGGAGGTGAAGACGTGAACGTGGACGCTGAGACAAGCAGGTGGACGAACTGGAAAGAGCAACATTAACTTTTTCATTTTTAAAAGGTATGACTTATTTCACCACATTCTCTCTATTTCAGTTTTTACTCAGTGTGTTTGTCTTTAAAACCAGAATTTCAGTTTTATGAAGTAGCAAAATAGGACTGGTAGATAAAAAAGTCTGTTAACATAAACATAAAATCCCAAAATGTAGAGAAACAAGGGGGAAAGATTAGGAAGAGAAAAATTCCAGTGGCAGCATTAATGGTAATGATGATAATCAAAATGTGTTGTATGTGCAGGTATTCTAAAATTCAGAAAAAAGTAAGTCATTCAGTGTTTTGACTGAAAATGAACATAATTACATGAAAAATGAACAAAATAAGCAACTACATTGACATAATTCTAAGCAAATGACCAAAAGAAAGCAAGAAAATTATGAATCTGAACAAAATATGACACAAAAAAAGAAGATCTATGCACGAAATATGAAACAAAATGGAAAAAGGGAACAAAATAATAAGAAAACCTAAGCCCTATGAGCAACATTATCATAATAATATAAAAAAAACTGAGCAAGATGAGAAAAAAATGAACAAAACTGAACAAAATAAGAACCAAAAAACAAAGAACCATGCAAAAAATGTGAAATAAAATGAAAAAAGGAATAAAATAATAATTTAACTTAAGGAGAATTAAGTAAAATAAATAAAATAACAAAATGAAAAAGGCATCAAAATAATACTGAAAATGCACAAAAAGGAAATAAAAACAGCAAAATAAGCAAGAAAATGATGAAAAGCGAGCAACAATAAGAGACAGCGTGAAATAAACAGAAGAAAATAACAAGGAAGTTTGACAAAAAAAACAAAAATCCACAAGAAATTAATCTATAGAATGAAAAGCTGTGTTTTTTCACTGCCTTAGTTACTGCACTTTTAGGACAATTTCGACTGA
Organism: Pseudamia nigra; assembly: GCA_029823295.1. Classification (NCBI taxonomy): domain Eukaryota; kingdom Metazoa; phylum Chordata; class Actinopteri; order Kurtiformes; family Apogonidae; genus Pseudamia; species Pseudamia nigra. The sequence continues at coordinate 9,789 of JAQQAE010012473.1, read as the reverse complement.
AATACTGCACAGTCTGCTTATCAATGGATCTGGGACACTTTTAAAAACTGTTATCTGTGCTACAGTCAAGATCTGGAGTCTCCAAAATATTTACTCCACACATGACAGAAAATGCACATTTAGTTATAAAAGGTTGGAGACTTTAAATATTTCAGGAAAACGACCTTCTCAGCAGGACATTTACAGGTCCCTAAAAGGTCAGACAATAAGAAAAATAAGGCCTGAATGTCATTAAACTTCAAATATAAATGTATCAGGTCTTAGTCACCATAGACATTAGATCTAGTGCCCACAGTCCTGAGCTTTAACGCTACAACTGGACCTTGGGTATTTTTTCCTTATTTTATTTTAGCATCAAAAATGAGATGACTGTGCACATCATTCGGCATATACATACAGATCTGAAAACATAAAGACACCACTGCAAAATTGTCAGTTTCTCTGATTTGACTATTTATAGTTACTGTATGTGTTGGAGTAAAATGAGCATTGTTTTATTCTCTCCACTACTGAAAACATTTCTACCAAGTTCCAGGTAACATTTACAGGTCCCTAAAAGGTCCGACAATAAGAAAAATAAGGCCTGAATGTCATTAAACTTCAAATATAAATGTATCAGGTCTTAGTCACCATAGACATTAGATCTAGTGCCCACAGTCCTGAGCTTTAACGCTACAACTGGACCTTGGGTATTTTTTCCTTATTTTATTTTAGCATCAAAAATGAGATGACTGTGCACATCATTCGGCATATACATACAGATCTGAAAACATAAAGACACCACTGCAAAATTGTCAGTTTCTCTGATTTGACTATTTATAGTTACTGTATGTGTTGGAGTAAAATGAGCATTGTTTTATTCTCTCCACTACTGAAAACATTTCTACCAAGTTCCAGGTAAAAATATTGTCATTTAGAGCATTTACTCACAGAACATGACACATGATGAAGTGTTTTCAGACTCAAATAATGTTAAGAAAACTAGTCCATATTCATTTATAAGTTTAATTAAATCAGACAAGTGGCTCATGAAGTAGAACAAGGGCTTCTTGTGTTAGAATTCAACAGAATGGAATGTCATATGCGTCGAGATGCTGATTTCAGAAAAACGTTGTATACATATGCGTAACTCTGACAGAACGCAGACATTCACACCAGACAAAGAGAAATTTTAGCTAAAGCAGAAAATTTAAATAACTGAGTTTTCTTTCACCTATTGCTCTCCCTTTTACTCTATTCAAAATAGACTTTAAACATCTGAACACAGGATGTTACACAGACTCATTTATCCATAAGCTCTAATTATGGTGGTATTTTTACTGCCTTTACCTGCTGGAAAAAATGTAGATTTTTTTTTGCTGTTTTACTCATTTTTCTTATAGTTTTGTTAATGCTGTTTGCTTATCTTATGCAGTTTCTTGACCTTTAAAAATTTACCAGAAACACGACAACTGAATTGTTCAACATTCTAATTATAGCCCCAGTTTATGAATTTCAGCTTAAACATAAGGGTAAATCCTCATAAACCATTATTCCTAAAGAATTTCAACAGATTTTATCTAGATTTTTATTTGCTGAGATTTGAAAAGCTGAAAGAAGACATTTTCAAAAATTCAGAAAAGTACGTAAAAACTGCAACAAACATGGACCAAAGCATTAATAGTATAATACTGTCTCTACTTTCTTCTGTTTAACAAGAATAAAATATCTTTGTACCAAGGTCACCTCATAAACATAAAAACAGCACTAAAATTAAATCAGGTGTAATTTCTGGGACAGGAGCAGTGTGTGACTGTGACTATTCTCATTTAAACAGGCAGGTTTGAGTTCAGTCATTCACTGACGTCATGTCATGGAGTTGTTCATCCTGACTTTTTCAACTTCTACAAACAAAACCTATCTAACAGTGGCTAGCCCCTCAACATGTACTGTACATAAAAATACTGATGCACTTGTGTGGTTTCTTATACAGTATAGTCACGACAAATGTTCATTATATAGTGCTTTGTTTGGTCTTAAATGTCTTTGACAAGTCCTATTGATTCACTGTTCATTCATTCAAATGAGGGCTTTGTTGGACAGGTGTGATTGACCAATCGCAGCTTACAGGTCACACATAGCAACGGGGTCGCTAACAGGGTTGATATTTCAAGTTTAATCAGGAGAGAAATTTGAGGATGTTTAGAGATATGTACTTTGCTCAAGACAGAAAAAAAATGCTTCTTGGAACAGTAAACATGGAGTTAATGTAATGGGATTACGTGTAGTACTGATATTCAAAAGTTAATCCAACTACAGTATCAACAGCAGGAACAGTCACAGACCAAAAAACTGTCCCAGCTACCAAAACCACCACCAAACCGACCATGGCTATATGCAGACTCACTGAATAAAATATGCCGTTACTGTTTCCATAACCTGTATCGGTGCTGCACTATCATCAAAACTTTACATCAGCTCTGTTTTTACCCTGAAAACTAACACTGTATCGCCACAAACCACCTCTGCCTTTCCCACGTCTGTGTTTGTTAACAGCTCCACCAAAGGCCCGTTGTGAAATGTCTAAACAGGATCAGAACTGCCACTCTGAGCCATCTTTCAGTAGACTGCAAAATCCCATAGTTCAGCAAAAACAATAAATATAAGCTTAATGATCAGACTCACCAACATGTGAGAAATGACTAGATATCTAAATCAAACATACTGCTTTTACTAAAGAGTTGTATCCGGTAGGAAAAGCATCAGGAACGCCACTGTTAATACTTTTAACTTTTCATATTCACCCACAGGTTTTTGCCAGTGGTTTTCATTTTCTCTGGTGCGATTTGTTCTCTATGAGTCCACCAAAGTGTCCACTTTGGTTTGTCAGCCTGAATAAAACTAGTGCATTCCTCTGTAATATTATTGTAACATCTTTGGCAAAACATGACTACTCTTTTTTCTAAGCACTCCAATGATCTTTTTAGGGTACTTTGGAATATTTGAAAGTAGAAATATTAGTTAGAGCTTCTTTAACTCAGGCAACAAAAATATTCTGGGTATGGTTTTCAGTAAACTGTGCAAATGTAACATCATTTTTCATCGTACTCTCATAAACCCCCTTCTGAACGTGTGGATTAAGAGGTGACTTTAGTTTGCATCAGCTCACTATGTACTGTAGCTGTCAGAGTCTTCAACTTTCAGTGCAGAGGATCAGTGGGTTCAGCTGGGTGTAAGACTGGATGGAGAGTCACCTGTGATCAGCTGATAGCTGACCTCCCTTTGTAACTTTTCTTAATACCCCTCCTGTAGGACCGGGGGTAGAGCCCAGACGCCTGAATGCATTTATCACTGGATACCATGAGCATGGTGGACGACAGCTGCCTCTCACCCAGCAACTTCCACGAAATCGGGAAAAGCGGGGGCACAGCGGCAGGGGGACGCGTCCACAGCATCGACGTCATTTTAGGTTTCAGTAAAGACCACGACCCCATGCTTAATCCCACTGGGGCCCCAGGACCCCACCACAGAGTAGACATAGAGGGTCTGGCAGACCCTGGCAAACAGCAGCAGCACGAGCCCTCGACACACCCGTCCTACAGCGGACATCTGTCCACTCTGAGAAACAACAGCACCGAGCAGCAACACTACCATGGTGAGTCATAGAGCGACGTGATGTGCAGGGGATGATGGGTTGTCTCCACTCGGGACAGAGCTCAGCAGTTTTAGAAGAGCTGTTAGTGTTTCACAGCTGCTGAAGTGCATTACAACAAAGCAAAGTAGAAATGTACAGTATGATCTTCAAATATTTGAGACACAGCCCTTCTGGGTGGGACCCATGGGCTCTAACTTTGGAAAAAAAAACCTTAATTAACCCTTGTATTGCCTTCACTTGTGGGTGTGAAAGGGTGGATATCTACACCATCCACCACCCTCAGAGGTGCCAGTCCTCAAATACATTCACTCCTTTACATGTACTTGAGTAGTTTTTCCCATGAGATGTTTTGCACAGTACTTTACTTTTGCTCCAAGTGCAGAAAACAAGAAAAATCATCAACAAACATGAGTAAAACTGAACCAAAGAGAAGCAAAACTATCCACAAAATTTAAAAAAACAAAGAAAAAGAAATAGAACAAAATCATCACCAAAATAAACAAAATACTTAAAAATGACGACAATGAACAACATTGAAGAAAAGAGGATGAACATTATTACTGAACAAAATAACCAAGAATATGAGCAAAATAATTCAGAAAATGGAACCTGCAATATCAACAAAACTGCACAAAAAGAAGCAAAACTATCCATGAAATAAACAAAGAACAACAAGGTGAAGAAAAATAACCAAGAAAATGAACAAATCTGAAGGAAAAATAAACAGGCATCCTGCAAAACCAACAAAACAAGCAACAAAATGATCCAAAAAATAAGCAAAAAGAAATAAAAATAATCAAGTAAATGAGCAAAAATTAACAATATGATGAAAAACTGAGCAAAAGAAGGTTAAAAAAGAAATGAATAAAATAAATCACAGAAATCAACAAATCAAAATAGATAAAATGAATCTGTTCTGTACTTCAGTTACTTTTATTTATGAATACTTCTACTTACTTTTACTCGGGTACTGTTTCTGCATGCACCCTGGCACTTCCACACAACACAGCTTCTCCTTGTAAATATATGAAAAAGGCTCAATTTGACCCAAATACCATACAAGAGTTAACGTTAATTATAGCCAATGGCAAGCAGCAGATACCTTTATGATCCCAGTTAAATTATGTCACCATGACACAGCTTAAAAGATAATTTTTCAAATCAAGAAAGCGGCCCTTTGATGTAAAACGCTTGAGATATGCAGTTGGTGGCCACTTTATGAGGTACACTTGTTTACACAAATATCTAGTCATCAAGTCACATGGCAGCGGTTCAGTGTATTTATGCATGTACAGTAGATGCAGTCTGGACGACCTGCTGAAGTTTGAACTGTGCATGAACATGGCGTGATTATTGGTGCCAGATGGGCTGACCTGGGTAATTCACAAACTGCTTTTGACACACAACCATCTCTAGGGTTTACAGAAAAGAGTCTGAAAAAGAGAAAATATCCAGTGAGCAACAGTTCTCTGGTGAAAATACCTTGTTGATGCCAGTGGTCAGAGGAGAATGGTCAGGCTGGTTGGAGCTGATGGAAAGACAGCAGTAACTCAAATGACCACTGGTTACCACTGAGTAACACAGAAGAGCATCTGTGGACCGACAACATGTCATTTGCGAATGATTGACATAAGCAACCTGAAAACATGGATCCATCCTACCTTGCGTTAACACTTCATACTGCAGGTGGCGACACATTTTAGGACCTTTATTCCTAAGTGTGCATTGCTTACACACTAAGCCTATGGGTACTGTTGTTGACCTGGTCCATCCTTTTATGTCGACAGTGTACCGTCTGATGACAGCTACACGGTCCAACCCAGTACCAGCAAAGCGTTCCTCGTATACAGTAGTGGCCAGTGAATCAAAGATTATGAAAATACATAATTATAAAGACCCCACAAACCTGGACTGATACTCACATCTTTCCCTGCTTTATTGTCAAATAGTGAGGTTCAAGTTGTCAGGGCAGCCATAATTTTGGTGCTGTGACATGTAACTTTCGTGACGTGTGAAACTGTCTTTTAAACTGCCCAACATTGTAGGTGCTCTACGTGCCTGACACGTTACTTTGATTAAAGCTGATGGTGTGTGGATTTTTAGTGTTGACGGTTCACATCCCAAAAGCCGATCCCATCCCCTTGTGGAAATTCCCTAATCTCCTCATCTGCATAGATTAGATTACAGTCCTTATTCTAGTGTTACTGGTGTTACTGCCGTGTCTCACAATCAAATTTGTCACATTTAATCCGTGGCTATTTTCACCTACGGTGCACGATCTGGCAGGTGGTTTGTGAATCTGCAGAAAAAAAGTAGGATATGAGGTGAATACGAGGTCATCTGTAGTTCCTTAAAATGGCTTCATATGTTTTTCATTTAGTTTAATACACAGCTGCAGGAGTTATCGAAAAGTCTTAACAGTGTCTGCTTGAATCACTGCAGATATTTGATCTCATTTTACATGTTTCATTTCTTTTTCTGACAAATCTGCATCTGATGTTTGCCATTGGTTTGGCAATTTGTTATTTTTTATATTATGGACAATTTCGCACTGGTTTTAGTTTAGTTATGGATTATTGTTGTAATTTCATTGTTAGGATTACTTTGTTGATAATTGTCTTTGGTTTTGTCAGTTTGTTCATAAATGTATTTCTTTATTGCTCCTTTTGTGGAATTTTTCTTTATCTTTTGGTCACTTTGGTGATTATTTTGTCCATTTCTCTTCAACTTCTTGATTATTTTGGTGATTTTTGTTCATTTTTGTTCATCTTGTGGATAGTTGTTTTTGGTTTGGTCACTTTGTTGATTATTTTGTCAATTTCTGTTCATTTTTTTGTTCTTTTTTATTTTATTATTCATGTTTTGTTTATTTCTGTTTATTCCCTCAATTATTCTAACCTCATAAAAATGTTTCAGAATAACATTCTTCAGAGAAGGTGTGTGGGGGGTTGAGTATTTCACACACTATGATGTAGAATAGAATTAATAGATTCAAGGGAACTGCATGTATGTGGATGAACCACAACTTAAAGTAAACACTGAACAGGACCAAATTATTTCCAACCATCACCTGCTGTTCATGAATCTTACCGGGACACACTCAGTAGCACTTTCAGTCTCGAATCATATTGTCAAATCTGGCTGTACTTTTTCAGAAATGGTTTTGTATCAAGATAAATCATCATCATTAAAACGTCACGTTAGTGAATGAAAATATCGTGATATCTACAATGAGCAATTTATCACAGAGGTCTCATTAAATCTATTTCAGATGATCTCAGACAAGTCTTAAAGGATTCTAATGGTGGATAAAATAAAATAATAAATCAGGTTCTGAATAAAATCAGTTTTATTCAGTGTTTGGATCCAGTGAGTTGTTCATTTCTCTGGGTTTAACTTCATCAACACCAATGACATCAGTGTTTTGTGTGGAAGTCTCCTGTGAAGTCAGCCCCGTTCCCCCCCAGTGAGCAACTTTCAGTGTGTGGTGTCACCCCCCCTCACCCCCCATTCCCCCGGTCCTGTGTGCTGTGATGTTGTGCTGGTAAACAGGCGTGGTGGCTGTGATGGGCTGACAGGGCCAAAGAGCTGGTCACTGAACCAGACCTGACCTCTGCCTTTGTCGCAGCACCGCCTTTGTCGGAGCTGCTGCTTAATGAGAGGTGGAGAAATGAATGAATGAACCCCCCCCAATCCCCACCACCACCAAAAATCCTGCTTCTGCCTCCACCTCGGCTCCTGTTTTTAGCAGTTGAAAGCCCATGATGACCCCTCCCTTTATCTCCGATCAACACAAAAAACACAGCCACACGGACACACATATGACGGCACTTTATGATAATTCCCAAGTGGATTTGGTCACATCTGAATGATTATTGTGAGTCGTCCTGTGTCTCAAAAGAAATCACAATACCAATCCCAAATGACTACACCGCCGTCAAACACACCCAGCCCTGTAAAGACACCACAGCTTTGGAGAAAATGACATCTGTAAGAATGCCACGACTGGGGCAACCTGACCAGGATCATTCCATTGGAATGCTACAGGCGGGGTGGACCACCAGACAAGTAGCCAGAGCAGTAAATGTGCATCACTCCACAATCAAGCACCGGCATTATTTGTCCAGAGGAACAACAGCAGACCAACCACGACCTGATTGACCATGTGTAACAACCAGAAACCAGAAGCCCCCGCTTTCAGCTGCCACGCAAGCCACACAGTACCGGACCCTTACGACCCTTCCTGCAGGTGGTGGGCCCACAGGAAGGCACAGTCGTAAAGGTCTTCTGAATCGCTCTTAGTCTGACATGTCACTGAGGACCAATTTGCCTTGGGAGACGCTACCAATTGAGTGCCCTGAAAGGCGCCTTATAAATAAAATGTATTATTATTATTATTATTATAACACTTTACACTGAAAAATTCGTGTAGATTTGATACTTACAAGTAGATTTTATGCAATGGTGATGTCATGATTCGTAACTGACAAAAAAATCCAAGTTAGCATTGGAGCCAGTTACTGACATATCTCCTTTAGAACATGACAACATAAAGATAAAAGTGAGTTTTAGCCACAACATTAAGGAATTTGGAGTAAAACCTGTAAAGTTAAAGTAATGTATTTTCTTTTGTTGATAATTATGTCCGTTACAACCTCAGCAATACTGTAGGATTCAGTTCTGACAAAATCAGTTTCAAACAGGATGAGCTCCTTGGTAAGACGTGACTGATCTGATTGTTGGATCACCATCTGGACTTAATTCTATTACATGGCCTGATTCTAATTTGGCTACTGCTGCTAAGAAGGACCTTCATTCATTCATCTTGGTGTGTTTTCTTTAGACATTAGAGGATTTCTACTTGAAGCAGCATGAGACAGGTCACACATTACACATAAACACACATTCAATGTCCAACATCTTATAAATGATGCTAATGTGCATGTCATGTACAGTAGGTGTAGACCAAAAGAAAACTGTGTATAAAACATAATGGCTGCATTTTTTACAACTAATGAACATAATTTTGTTTTAGAGCTACATTGTATGCATTTTCTTTAATGCTGTCATCCATGCGCTTTCAAAGACAGGCCTAAAGATTTCTGGAAAACCCTCAAACCTTAAGTATAGACCTGTCAGATTGATGGAAACATGACATAAAGAGTCTGAGCAGGAGGGAAGCACAAGGTTGTAGATTTTGTCTGAATATTGGGGTGGACGAAATTAAGAAGGAAAGAAAATTAGTAAGAATGAACAAAATATCCAAGAAAACAAGTAAATATGGACAAAAACACAAAAAAATTAAGAAAATGAACAAATTAAACAAGAAAATGTGTAAAAAAAGAACCAAAAAAACAGAAGAATGAAGAAAAACAAACAAAATATTCAAGAAAATGAGCAAAATTGAACAAATGAATAAATGAAATGAACAGAAATGATCAAGTAAACAACAGAATAACCAAAATGAATAAAAACAAGCAACACAATGAGTAAAAATACACAAAATATTCAAGGAAAAAGAACAAAAATTAAGAAAATAAGCAACAAAATGAATAAAATACTCAACTCAAATAAGCTTCAGATGCTTTACTCATCTGAAGTTTATTTGAGCTGAGTATTTTATTTATCTCATGTATTTTGTTCATTTTGAACAAAATAAGCAAAATGAGAGAATGATAAATAAACAAATTTTGAAAATGAACAAAATAAGACCTAAACCAAAATTAACAAAGTCTTCAAAAACTCAACATAATTGAACCAATATTCTGTCCAACTCTGAACAAAAGCAGCATTTGTGAAATATATATTTACCCCCATCTTCACAGGTGCCAAGTCACTGGTTAAGCAGTTTATGATCAGTACATAAGTGTTTTCTGTCATCTGTACTGTATGCATATGTCCATGGCAACTCAGTTTCCCCCTTTGGGATAAATAAAACTCAATCAATCAATCAGAGTCAAGCAGCAACCGCCACAGCTGAACGAGGAGGCTAAACTAAACATGTTGAAAACTGCAGTATCGTCAGTGATCATTTCCACCTCTGTGAATTTGTATATAAATGATCCAGACCCTCAGTGATCAGGTGGGAGAGGAAGTTTTCTCTCCTCTACTGGTAAGATGTAGCCCAGTACAACCTGTCGCATTAAGGGAGGAGG
>JAQQAE010012472.1:0-13153 GCA_029823295.1 Pseudamia nigra | reverse complement strand
CAGCAGGAATTCCCTTTCTATCTTTGGTGTATTTGTAGGGGGGATATTAGTGGTGTTAATTTCTTATTGTACTCCCACCCCCTTACCTATTCAGATGGTAGGGTCCATGCAGGTGAGAGTGAGAATGCATAAATATCAGTAGTCAGAGCTAGTGAAGAGAAAGGAGAAGTGGAAGCTTACTGTGAGGCTGTAGACAGGTTTTTTTTCTGTTAACTTTGGATTTTAGTTGTTTTATTTAAGTACCCCGGGGTTGTTGTTTTTCAGTTTGATTACATTTTTTGTTAATAAACATCACTTTGCTGCATGTGCTCCTGCGTGAAGACCTGCTTCTTACTGTAACAATGACGATCTAGTGCCAGACATCAGGACTCGGTACGACATTTGGTGGCAGCGGTGGGATGTTTTTTCCTCCTAGACACTGGAGGCCAAGAAGTAAACCAGATATTACAAGACAATGAGTGTGCAGAAGGCCATGCAGAGTGACCAGGCCAGGGCCGCACAGCAGGATCCAGGGCCCTCGTTGTGCAGTTATTGAGCCTTAGAGCTTCAAGGTCATTTTTTTCTTTGTTGGTTTGGACCAGAAATGCTCTTTCTCCAGTGAATACTAGTATATTTTTCAGTTACGTTTGGTATGAAGAAAAATTTCTGTTACAGCTCTGGTGTCTTGGTCTGCTATCTTCAAGAAGAGGATCATGGAGAATAATGGAGCTATTTTCTTAAATATGCCATTCAAAGTTCCATCTGAATGGGGGGGAAAAAGGCATGGCAAAAGTAACAGTGCATGAACATGCTTTTATATCTGTTCATGACTGTGGTGGGACAAGTTTCACACCATGCTTATCTACTCATCCACAAAGAATGACATGTCTTTTCCTCAACTTTTACATCTACTGAATTCATCTAACGCACCAGAAATAGCAGACGTGAAAGCTGAGGAAAAGACTGTCAGCCTCTGTGTATGAAGCTCTCACTACTGCAGAGTGCGTCAGCCAAAGTTGTGCCAAGATATCATAACTTTATGGTGCTAAGCAGGTTTCGACTTTGTTGTCTACCTAGCTCTCCCAAGCTCATTTTCCTGAAAAAGTGAATTGAAGTAGGCTGCATTTTGAAATAAAACTGACAGGCGACGAAGACAGACACTAAGTGACTTATTTTAATTGAAAACATGTCTCCCACGTTGCATCATATCATATCAAAAAGCCCTGCTAGTGTTGCTGCCTCAGGGATGATCACTCATACAGTCTAATGTTACAATGAATTTAATGCTGCATTATTATCGAGTGCTGGTGCCAACCAACTTTAACTCCTCACCCAGGAACCTGGCAATTATATTTTTTCACATGGTTAATGAAAAGGAATATTCCACAATTATTTCCAGAGGCATGGGATTTACAATGTTTACAGATTGTTCAGGTTTAGGCATGAGAAGAGTTTGATTAGATTTGGAAAAAGAATCAGAGGTATGAAATAAGAAAGACGAAGAGAGAAAATGGGGCGGGGGGGTTAACACCGTACATGAACTCTGGTCTCCTTGGGGTTTTTTTTGTTTTCTATTTATTTACTTATTTATCTTTCAGGACATTGTGTATTAATGACCATTTACATGTTAATATGCCAGATTGTAGCTAATTGTAGCAAAACATAATTTCCATCTGTAGTCTGCAGGCAGGTTGATGTTTAAAAAAAGAAAAACTGTACAAACAAGCCTGACGAATACTAACCCAACACCAACCCTCCCACCCATCCATATATACAATACATACACACATGCTCCCAAAAATTTAAATATCTATACTAAACATTTATAAACACAAATTTACCACATTACACATCAATATTGCACATATGGAGTTAAACTGTCACAGATTTTCAGAGGCCCTTTGAAAGCTGAAAAACTGGTGGATTCTCTGACTGACAGGTGGTAAACTGCTTCACAGTGTGCCAACGCTGAACAATAGTAGCCCTAAACTGTCAAATGTGCACTGTGTAAGATAGAGACCAGTCTGTCCTTAAATAAGTGTAACACTGTGAAGTGGGTAAAACGATAAAAGGAGGTGGTGATTCACACTGCTGCTAGTTTTCTTGCTTGCATCAACATAATAGGTGGATGTGTTCAACTGTGAAAACACACCTGAAACAAATCCACAAACCTGTTGATACTATTTTTAAAAGTTGATTCTTCTGAGAAAAAATTATATTGGCAATGTGAGCCTTTTTTATCTTTATACCTTTATGGCTAGCCACACACAGGTGTCAGTAAAGCAAAGAAAAACACAAAAGCTGCAGTAAAAGTCCCAAATGAAACCAGGTTCTGAATGCATAGTCGTGGAGGGAGCAGCCGAAGCAAAGAAGCCCAGAGCTCCCGCTCCCCAGCTAACTCCTCTAAGGAGATCATAACGCATTCCAAGGCCAGCAAAGGAAAATAATCCCTCCACTGTGTCTGTGGTTTGTCCTGGGGCCTCTTCTCAGGGGTACGTATCCAAAACACCTCACCAGGGATGAGCACTGGCATCAACATGTCCAGCATCTGCATGGATTTTGGTGTCTCATTTCAGTACCATGCACTGAGTCAAAGTCAAAGATGCAGAGCGTTCTCTAACTTCTGTCTTCAATTACTTGCCCTTTACTGCTCTCTGTTCATGAATTACAAATGGAGATTACAGGCACCAGCAGGCTGCACTCACAGGAGTAGGCAATTGGCTTAGTTAGTTTAGCAAGTAGCTGCCATCAAAACATGGTAAAAAGAGGTAGAAAGTGTAGCTTTACGCCACCAAGCAGGCAGACTGCAGCACCATGATGTGCAGTAAGGTGTTTGAAAGGCCTTGCATACAAATGTAGAAACATACCAAACTTAATGACAAGTGACAAGTACATGCAGCTGAATGCACACGAAGTCCCAAAAAGTCAAACACATCAGCAGGCAGTCTGGGTGTCCAAGACATCAGAAATGGGGAGATGATGACAGTACGAGCAATTTTCACACAGATTAAAACATTTAATTTATTGCATTTGGACTAGGCTTTATTTATTACATGTACTTGTTAATAGTGTTTGGTTTTATTCATCTGTTTGAGTTTAAGAAATATATAATATTTAATTAATAGCTAATATTTAATATTGACAGTACATCTGATGTCACTGACCACTGTCTTTTGGGGGGGGGGGCTGGATTCAAATCTGGAAGGCTGTGTTTAGGCCTGGGTCATGTCAGTGCATGCTGCCAGGTGAGTCACCAAGACGCCTTTATTTCTTTTTGTAATTTTTTTTCTCTTAAAAATATACACACATGACACATTTGTACTGGCTCCTCTGGATGTGGAGGAGCAGAAGAACTTCTTTGAGCTCCTTCTGCTTTTCACCTGACCTCCTACAGAGAGCCCAGCCACGTTTTTGGTCTCTCTAGTCAATTATGAAAATATTATTATACAGTGGACTTTCAACATAGTGACGATTCACTAAAACTGCTGTGCAGAGTGTTTTGTTTTTATTGTCAGCATTAAAAAGCCTTTATTTTTGCTTTTCTAAATAATTTATTCCCATTTGGTTCCATTGCACTGCACATCAAACAGACCTCCTAGTTCAAAGTGATGAGGCCTGGTGCTAATGGGTGAATGAGTTAAAAGGAACATTTTGATGTTCAGTTTGTGCTATTTGACCTTGATAAGCTGCAGACAAATGAACACCCTGCCTTTACTCACCTAGTGGCCACAAAAAATGTCCCATATTAGAGCCACTGTTTTGTTTTATTTAGTGCAGGTTTTTAGTTTATAGGATGTTAATTCTAGCTCACTCTCAAACAGAGGCTTATAGCCAGATGGCACAGAGTATAAAACAGAAATAAGGAGAGGTGGAAGTACATTCTAGGTTTCTGGAGATACATGGTGAACATACTGTACTTATGAAAAAAATAATTATAAATATTTTCCATCACTGTAATTATGTCCTTCTAAAGCTTACACCATTTGTGCTCTTTGAGGATGTAAGAATGTGAGTTAATATGACAATGTTACCATTTTTTATGGTATGGTCTCTATTTTTGTTCTCTACTTTCTCCGAAGGTAACTACCTTTACTGCACATGCTCCACTCTGTTCACCTAATAGTAAACTTTGTCCATGTCATGCTGGACAGGTAGTGAATTTACCAGAGCCTTCAGCTGAAAGCACGAGATGCTCTTACTGTAAACAAGGCCAATGGCAGCAGAAACCAAAGGAGGAAAGCTACAGGATTCTGGAAGAGTCTAGTTGAGGGGAACTACATATTTACTAATCAGTTTCTGTACAGGCTTTATCCAAACTGAGCAGGAAAAATTTCTCATTCAAATTTATACACTTATATAAATAATAAGGTGAGAAGTGTTATATTATAAATTGAAAAGACTCTAGATTTTATCTTCTCTCACCAAGCAGAAGCTTAAATCTTTGATTTGTAGCCTTGAGGGCCAACGGTTATGTTTACCAATCCGAATTTGAAACTGAATGCCCAAGGTGATTAAATATACAGTACATCATTGTTATTTATAATTGATCTGTGCTTTAATTTTGATAGTGAAAGACTTCTCTCCAGCTAATGCTGAAATTCAAATTTCCCCATAATCTGTTCCTGACCAGTGAAGACTGAAGAATCACACCTGAAAATACAGACGGTGACAACATCGAACTGCATGGGACATGTGCCTGAGGCATTTTTTTTTTTCATCTTTTCATTTAATTCAGACTCTGGTAACCAAACTAGACTGAACTCTGTACTGAAAGTTTTATTATCTGCTGTCAATGCACAATTGATCTTGCAGGCATAAATTCACAGGGAGTACAACAATGGGGTTTCTGTTAATTAAAAAGATACTCCAGCTACTCCCTTGATTCTTTATTATACAAGACATTTTGAATTCTGATGATGTATGCAAAGACTTAAAAGTAAGCTGTTTGGAGTCTCAGATGAAGCAATGTGGAGTCGATGGAAATATTCACATGCTGCACAGAATAAAAGCTAATGCTGTAATGAAGCTAAAAGTTGTAATCAGTAAGACTAGAAGCAAAATACTGCACATCGGAAATACTGGCCTAAAAGTCTGCCTTGCTCTAAACTGTTAACACTCACATGGGGAATTGACTGCTTATCTGCAGGTGTCATCAGCTTAGAAAAGTTAAATCCAAAACTGGGTCCTGAAAAAGTTACTTGTGTATTTTTGTGTGCTGAGAATATCCCCAGCATTCCAGTCGTCCAAAATCAAATGTAAAGTATATTCCATTTAGAGACAAAACATTCCCAAATTGATACTTATCTTAGGTAAAAGCACAACAATGAACTTTTCCTCACCCCCAGGGGCTTCAGCTACTTTCATTTTATTATTTATTTATTCTTACAGGAAAAAGTTTCACAGTTTCTTTCCTAGTTTTTCCCCCTTTCCTTTGTTCTTCTACCTTTGTAGTCGACAACACGCATCTCTAGAGTATTACTGTCCGCGACAGCAAGGGATAACTTTACCTATATCTCCAAAGAAAAGACTTTGTCTAATGCACAATGCAGTGGAGGCTGGTGATTAAAAAATAGGAATCTCAATACATTCACTAAAAAGATCAATGATTTTCCCCTAAGATACCAAAATAGTATTCCTACCCTGAGCAAACAAGACACTTCTTTTTTGTATTTTATTGTTTTTTTGACATTATATTGATGCCTATTTTTAGGGAAAAATCAGAATATAGTTTCCATCAGTTCCATGCCATATAACCCAGTAACTTCATATCCCAAATTTGTCTTACTACCCACTCCTATTCATTTTACTTTATTTTTTTTCTGTACAAAATGCATGTCTATTGAACCCTTTCATGCATGATGTCCACCACACTGCCCTGCAAAGGCAAACTGACAGTAGAAATGAATAGCACTTACAAAATGAAAATGAAAAAGGAGCCACATAAGGAGCAAAAAGATACAAAACAGTGAGGGAAATGAAACAAGTGAACAAAATCCAAAGCAAAATGAACAAACCAATCAGGGAAATGAAATATTTTGCTGCAAAATGAAGAAGAATGAATCAAAATAAACAAAATAAGAAGAAAAATAAACAAAATGAGCAAAACAATCAAAAAGGTGTGATGAAGGAACAAAAAGGAGGAATAATGGACAAAATATTCAAGTAAATGAACCAAATTAGCTGCAAAAAAGAAAAAAATGAACAAAAGTAATGAAAACTAAAACTTTCAAGAATTTTTTTCTTTATTTCACTGTTTGCTGAGTTACTGCACTTTGCCTTTGCATGGCCATATAGTTATTTACACAAACTAAAGTCACAGTATTTACTGTACACTAGCAAGCACTATCTGACCTAAAATACTCTTCAAATTTCGTGGTTAATTTAAAAGTTTCTTTTTATATATTTTTTAATACTAACTAAAGCAAAATCCTGATTGTATTTCACTAAACTGACATGATCTGATGTATGTAATTTAACCATTTCAACCAGTATTTTAAGTACAACAAGGCTGAAATGTCATATCCCCATTTTTTTACATTCATGCATGAAAGGGTTAATATGAAATGTTAACTTTGAGACTTTGATCTTGTAATGACAACATTTTGTCCATAATCATACAGTCGTTTCAAAATTAGGATCTCTGCACCCCACACATTACTGTGGGAACTGTTCTAATCATCGTCTAATTTAAAAAGGTAGCTCAAAAAATCCACTGTAGTCCCACTGTGGGTCCATCCCACCCACTCTTGATCCACTCTCCAGAGGAATCCTGGACCTGTCTTTAATACTCTTTTAGACCTTCATTGTACTTCCCTGTACCGTGCCATACTGATGTCAGTATTTTAGTTGCTGATCTTCTGTTGGAGCATCATTTTACATGTTTTGGTTGACAACAAATGTGAAATTTATTCAAGAATTCTGACTTCAAAACAACTTTACATTGACTTCCTTCCCCAACTCCTGGTCCTGAAGCATTTAAATCATAATTTCACAATGCTACTA
Organism: Pseudamia nigra; assembly: GCA_029823295.1. NCBI lineage: Eukaryota > Metazoa > Chordata > Actinopteri > Kurtiformes > Apogonidae > Pseudamia > Pseudamia nigra. The sequence continues at coordinate 6,172 of JAQQAE010012472.1, read as the reverse complement.
AGTTCTGGTAGTCTGTGTTTATACTGTGTTTGATACTCAATTTTCCTGCAGCAAGCAAAAAGAAATAAAAGATATATCATGCTCTTTGTAACGATTCTTACATTACATTTCTCAGTGTCTCAGTACATGTAATTTTCACTAAACCTTATTGGATATAAAGTTCAACATTCGTAGTGTTTATTTTATAGGACATGACATACTGCGCATTGCTTTCCTGTTTACTACTTTTATATTGGTGCCTTTTAAAATACTGTACTCAGATTTCAGTGTTTTGCCATTAAAATGACATTCATTTTGTTTATTTTCCAATGCTGCTGAATCTTTTTTTGCATCATAAGGAGCCTGAACTAATGGTGCTTTCCCATTTACATAGGAACTCAAAGGAGAGATGTTGGCTGATGTTGGTACCCTGCTATTTTCGGGTATATACTGATGTTATTAGACCCTCTACAGTATCCTTCAGACTTTTACACTCAGCTCCCATAAGTCACCTTTTAGCCTTCGCTGTGAGACTGAATGGTTCACGTGAAGATTGCAGCCTGTTCTCCACCAGGCACCTCAGCCTTACAAGGCATCCAGCCACAGAAAAAGGATTAATATTAATTCACATAGATTCAATTATGCAAGACCATGCAAATGCCAAGTGAGTTGAGATTTCTTTTATTTTCCTACCTACACTTATACATTTTTTTTTTTTTAATCCATTGAAGCAGTACCCTCAAACAATGATAATTTTTTTTTTGCTCATTTCTTATTTGCTCCTTTTAGTGAGTTGGCTCAAAGTTAGGTTGTGAGGATAATGACTTCAGGGACATATTGCCAGTGCTAATGTATAATGCAACTAAAACTTTGCTTTCAAATGGCTCTTCAGTATCGAAAGCCCTTTTCGCCTTGTCATTTCTGCATGCTGCAGTGGAAGTTTTGCCTTGCTGAACGCCTGCCTCTGGGGAAGTATCACAGGGACCATTAGATCAGAAAAAAGGAGGTCTTCAAACAGCATTTAGAGCCTTGTGCTTCTGATGGTTTAGTTTGCTTTTCTGGAGTCGCAGGGGTCTCTGTTAGTTGGTCTGGCATGGCCTCAAATGCCTCACACTGAGCAGTTAATCACTCAGATCTACAGCAACAAAATGAATCACACCAAGTGTGAAAAGAAACATGTCAGAGGTAGGAAGGATAATGACATAGAAAAGTGGAGACATGCTGATATAGAGAGTTTTAAGAATGGAAAAATAGTCATACTCAAGCACCAAAGAAATATAGAGAAAGTTAGAACTACTATAGCTACTGTCATTTTTTCTTGTGTTGGTAAACTACTAACTGCATATGTATGGTACAAAAACAAATAACCATGCAATTTATATTAAGACATTAAAAGATAGGTCAAAGTCAGAATACTTCTTTCTAAATTGCATCAAATTAAACATGTATTTCTGTGGGACAATCTTCAGAGGCATTGTGTCCCACATTGTCTCTTGTGTAATTTTTTGAAAATACCCTCCTTCTTCATGCAGCTGTCATTGTCATAGTCCAAAAATACAGATGAACCTGGTGCTACGTACACCAGTATGGAAGAATGAAGAAATCTTCTCAAGAGTCCATGTGGAGCCACAGAATAGAGCAGTCGGGTTAGTGATCTCAGCTGTCAATCATGACTTTAACCCCCAACTGTCAGTCTAGATTTTCTACCTAAAAACAAAGAACACAGAAGTGAGTAGAAGTCTTGTCTCCTTTCATTCCAGGCAGTCACTTACAATATGCAAGTAAATATTTCAGTAATGTCAAAAAGCATCAAGTGCTACGAACTATAGACAGGTTACAAGTTAGACCTTTAGTATGTAAGTATTTATAAGTGTGACATTTCTAACTCTGAGTGCAGTAAACATAAAAGGAAGTTAGAATGATTTAATTTGGTGTAAAACATAGATTAAGAATACAAACATTTAGATGTTAACCGTGATTATAATTTGACTAAAGCACTCACCTCAAAGTCTAAACGTGTGACATGGTCTCAATGGAAATTCAAAAAAATCCTCATATTTGTCACACGGAGTAAAAGCACTACAAGCGACACTGTTTGGCACTTTAGTTTACAATTTTGCAGTGTTATAATTGTAATACAGGTACACTCAGAGGAATTAAAGTGAATGAACCTTATTTGATAAGCTCAGACAGTGGATAAGAAAGATCATATCACAAAAATATCTCCAGTCTGCCATCAGCTGTAGTGGTGCTGATGAAGGATCTCTTGTAATGTTCAGTCCGTCAACATACTGATGACAGTCGTCCACTGTTAAGATAGAATGAGGTGAAGGGGATGGTAGATGATGTCCTTCAACTTCTTCCCTGTGCACCTGTCCACCACAGCCTCCCACGAGTCCAGTCTCCCTCCAACCACCTTTACACCTCGCTGTCTGGTGCTGCCTCCCCACCAGACCACAGCATTAAATAGTGCACTTGAAACCACAAGGTAATGGTGCAGCTCAATTTCTGAAAAAATATTGGATTCCTATGCAAATAAGTGAGCCGAAGGTCTGAATTAGCAACCAACCTCTTTCACAGCCAATCTTTAGGTCAAGCTGATATTATTAATAATGACTACATTCCATTTAGGTGTATCAGTACGAGGTTTTCTGCACACTGGCTCGTCAGAATGGCTTTCTGCGAAATGGAACAGATTTGTCATTAATTCTATTAGTAACACCTGTGCTTTTCCTTTGTAATAAAATGAAATAGTCTGTGGACTGTGTTGTCACAGCTGGTAAAAAATGAGACAATAGTTCAGATATGATTTGACAACCGTAGCAGACTGTAAAAACAAATATTCAAACCTCCGCCCTCTGTCAGTAGGTGAAAGTTGACCAGATGGCTTTCATTATTGTCTTGTACAGAGGCTCGTAGCTCAGAACACATTTTCTAAAGCAGTTGAATGGTTTCTGTCGTGATGATTCAACCAGAAGATTTTTGACCATTCAGGCCTTGGAACTGTTCCAGCTGTGAGTCACTTGAAATTAAAATAACTTCTCCCACTGTGCAACTCTGTAGTTTCTGTGGCACTAGAGCTTCACGCTGTATTCCAAGAAACGATGCCTGACATCCTCTGGGTGATGTGGCCTTGGAAATAAGACAGATGAGCTTCTGGAGATAACAGAGACAGTGTGTTCCAAAGTGTGACGTTCAAAAATGTTCACTTCACTGTGGATTCAGAGTCTAGTTAATACTAAAAACTAAAAATAAGCTCTTGCTACTTCAGTGACCTCCTGTAAAACTGTTTATTGGGTCCACCAACTTGCAGTTTTATAGAAGCACAATTCAGTATATTGCAGGAGTGCCCTTAAAAACAGTAGCAACAGTATAGAAAAAAAAACCTTCCGCTAAAGAAGCCTCAAGCCTGTATTGCACTATTTGTGTACAGTCTACAGAGAAAATAAATGACTTTACTAAACTTGAGGATATTTGTACCCTTAACATGATTGTTGGCTTTCAGGCTGCTTGAATATTGTTTTATTATTGACAGAATGCTAGATGGAGGACCCAAAAGCATGACAGCAGACCAAAACAGATATGTATATTGGACAATCCTTATTAACACTCAAAAGAGTGACAGAGGCTCCGGGAACGGGGATGGGTTGTAGATATGGACCAGCAATGCAACGCTATCAGGGTCAAGTCTCAGAATGGCGCTCCTAGGGAACAGAGTGGAGGTGAGTACAAGTGGAGGACCCAATGTAGGTAACAAACTTAGGTGTAGTGAAGTACTCATAGACAAGGTTGACTGACTGTTCAACTGCAGGTGGATGGAATACCATGAAAGGAGGAATCACATGTGCCAGGAATGCAAGGGAAGAATAATAAATCTGTCAATAGATCCGATAAGTCTCCATCCAATATCCATGATCCAAAATCCATCTCAGAAATCCAGTATCCAAGAAGTCTATCGAAAAGTTTACGCAAGATCCAGAGACAAAAACCAACAGACAGTCCAAAGGTCACGATCACCAAAAGGAGGTTAAACAGACTTACAAAACCAGGAGGGAACGGCAGAAGCTGAGGTCGGGCAGAAACAGGCTGAGGTTAGTGATGTTACGAGATGTGCCGAGGCTTTGAAGTATGTGTCGAGTAATGGAAGGGGTGTTTCTGCGAAGCGCATATCGAGGCTTGCTTCATTCAGGGGAGGAACCAAAAATGATGGCATCCAAAGCCTCACTGCCCGGCTGTACCACATGACTGCTTCAAGAGGTTTGACAGTGATATAAACCCATCAGGCTGCGTGCAATATGTGGGTTTTTGTAGGAGAGTTGTGGTCAGTTCAGAGTGTGGATAGAGTTTTGCTAGTTTGGATTCCAGAGTTAGGATAGCGTTTAGATAGCTTAGAGATAGTTTGGAGAGTTTGGAGAGAGAGAGTAAGAGATAGAAGTATGAGAGCTGCCTCATACTCATGGCAGCAGTATAATACACTAAATGAGAGTGAGTGCCTCATATATGTACTGACATCATGGAAGGTAACTTTATTCAATTCAGTGCAAAAGTACACTCAAACCACAGTAATTCTAATAGCTTGATTCTAATTAATTTTGCCAGTAGATGCAAATGAAGTAGAGCAAATGAAGCCTCATGAAGTTTTGCACTTGGCTGAACCAAGTTGATGAAAAGCTTCAATGCTTCATCAGGCTTCATCTCGCCGTCACGAGCTGAGGTCGACAGCAAACAGGCTTTCAAAATCCATGGAAATGCTGGAATGAACTGCTCAAGGTGAGTTCCAATCTGACACTGAAGGGGAGGGCCGAGCTGGTTAAAAATCAGAGGTAAAACAGGCACAGGTGAAATCAATGTGAAAGCTGATGAGTGTCAAGCTGAAGCATGTGAGACTGGAGAACACAGGAAGTCTTAAAATAAAAGCATGAAAGAGGAAGATAACAATCATGACAATTACTACATCTTTATTATATTTTTTAATTGTTATATACTACCAGTCAAAAGATTGGACGCGCCTTCTCCTTCAGCACTTTTTCTTTATTATTTTCAACAGTGTACAATAAAGCTGAAGTTGGAACCTGTTAATACTCATTTGTTGAAACTGTTGCTAAATTCTGGATGTAGGACATTAATATAGTCATGCAGGGGGAAAATGGCTCCTTTTGCATTAGCTACAACCTGAAATATGATTTTCAAAACTCCACTGCTCCTGTTCAATTCCACCATCAGTGATAAGGGCTGTGTTAGTTGGCGGCAAGGGGCAACAACCGGGGCTGTTCAGTGAGGCCAATGCGGAAGTAACATTAAGTTGTAATCCCACCACTTGGTCCCTGGGGAACCAATCATCTGACTCCAAGAAGCTTTCTTCCCATAGAGATACATTGGACTTCTATCTGAAAATACTAAGCAAATAATTTTTTTTCATAGGTCATCATGGTCTCAAACGTTTTATTTGGACCCTCTAATAAGTAATGTGATGGTCCATCTTTAACTTTTTGCTTCGTAATCAAGATATTACAGCAAATAATAAACAAATCACTGTCATGCTGGGGTTTGATTGACATGTCGCTACAGCAGCTGCTCGCTATGGCAAAGTTGGACCGATTCAGACCTTTGTATCTTCTATTTATTCAATATGGACATGGTTATACATGACATACACTCGGCTGCAGCTTTGGGTGTTTACACTAACAATACTGTGATATGACTTTGTTTGATACTGCGTGGTGGAGTCTTACCGAATTAGTAAGATAGCAGCTAATGTTAGCTTCCCATGAGTCCCCTGACATGAACTGAAGAAGCTTCCTGGATAGGTAGTGAAACATCTTAAAACCAAATTTCCAGTCCAGTCGACAGAAGGAAAACCATATGCCCTGGCATGAACGCTTCGTGAGTCCCGCTGCAGTTTGTCCAAATATGGTTATATCGTGTTTTTGGCTTCAACATGCTGTCCAGGAAGTGATAACTCGATTGGACTCAAAACGGCCCTTCAGAAACTAATGGGTGAGGTCACGGTCACTTTGTCCAGTAATGTATACAGTTCATGGTTGGCGGTCAATCATTCTCATGCACACACTGGAGATACAGTGGGGCAAATAAGCATTTATTCAGCCACCAATTGCGCAAGTTCTCCCACTTAAAAAGATGAGAGAGGCCTGTAATTTTCATCATAGGTTCACCTCAACTATGAGAGACAAAA
>JAQQAE010012471.1:0-13153 GCA_029823295.1 Pseudamia nigra | reverse complement strand
GATTCAAGTTATTTCTGTGACCATTGTGGGTTTTTCTGTCATTAACAGAGGGTACCAACAATTTTATCCACGTCTGTGTATATATTCTGTTTTTAATTGCCCTTTTGTTAATTGTCATTTACGATTGTCTGCCTACTCACATTTTGTTGTTTATATGTAAGGCCTTTTAAAGCACTATTTAAATAACATGCATTATTATCATTTTTACATCATGTTGGTCTAATAATGATTTTTTTCTGCTGTGTTCTTTAGGTGAGGTGCGAATGCCCTCTGGTCGAACTGCCTGCCCATACATCACTGATAACAAGGATGGCACTGTCACTGTAAAATACTCCCCAACCGAAAGAGGCCTGCACGAGATGGACATCAAATATGACGGAAACCACATTCCAGGTAAACCAGAAACACTTAGTGTATGTATCTGATGTTTTAGTTTCAGGTGAAAAACGAGCCCTAATTTTTCATCAGGCAGAGGTCTTTTGAAACAAAAAGTAGAGTATCATCTGACTTATGGATGAACTGACTCTGATAACCTTTTCTATATGCTATTCTTCGTTTATGCTCTCTGTTGTAGGAAGTCCCCTCCAGTTCTATGTGGATGCTATTAACAGTGGTCATGTGACAGCTTATGGTCCTGGTCTGAGCCATGGCGTGGTGAACCGACCAGCCACATTTACAATTGTTACCAAAGATGCTGGAGAAGGTAAACATATTTTTAAACACACATTTTAACCAAACTGTAGAAACCTGTTCCCAAGGAATATGCAGCACATTCATAAAAAACCCAAAATACAATGAATATAAAATAGCATTCAGCCACAGTACCGGTACGTCAAATTCAAAAGTCTTAAAAAGGAATTTGTAATTAAAAGCAGAGCAAAGCAAATTGCCCAACAGCGTATTTTTATGTCTTTTTATATGTCTTTCTGTAGGTGGTCTGTCTCTGGCTGTGGAAGGTCCTTCTAAGGCAGAAATCAGCTGTAAGGACAACAAAGATGGTACATGCACTGTGTCTTACCTGCCCACTGCACCTGGAGATTACAACATTATTGTCAAATTTGATGACAAACACATCCCTGGCAGCCCGTTCACTGCTAAGATTACAGGTATTTGAAATATCTGACGTCTTAAAGTGCAGCGTGCTCGTTCTTATCTGGACATTTGTGGAATTAAGGGCATATGTTTCTCCTATTTTTGATTTGTAGGAAGTACGTTTGAAAGATTTCTTGCTTTCATTATTGGTTACAGTCAGGATTTTCAAGGCATGCTTTTAGATTAAACAACCTGTACATTTTTGTTCGTTGGGGACAGTTTTGTCATTCAATCTGTATAACTGGATGAATTCCCCAGGAAGTGCAGCATCTTATTTTTCTTGTATTTAGGTGACATATTTTTACTTAAATTTTACATTTTTTCCTTTAGTTAAATCTTAATAAATCCATGAGGAAAAGAAAATCCTATTTATTTTGTTTGGACATTGACATGTTGAGCTATTCATTTGGTTTTGTTGATTTAGGGGACGACTCCATGAGGATGTCACAGCTTAACGTTGGTACAGCAACAGATGTGTCCCTAAAGATCACAGAGACAGACCTAAGCAGTCTCACCACCAGCATCAGAGCACCATCTGGAAACGAGGAGCCCTGTCTGCTGAAGAGGCTGCCCAACAGACACATTGGTCAGTGTTTAAGATCAGAAAGACAGCTCAAACCGCTTATTTTTAAACATACAACAATATCAGCATGATTTCTGATGATGTCCATTTTGTCTACAGGCATCTCATTCACACCAAAGGAAGTGGGTGAGCATGTGGTGAGTGTGAAGAAGAACGGCAAACATGTGACCAACAGCCCATTCAAGATCATGGTGGGCCAGTCTGAAATCGGAGACGCGAGCAAGGTGAAGGTGTACGGTCAGGGGCTGGTGGAGGGACACACTTTAGAGGTGGCTGAGTTCATTGTTGACACCAGAAATGCAGGTGAGATTCAAGACATACAGTATTATCGCTGTGGTAATTATTTATGTTGCATTATAATATTTATGAGGTGGTATTGGATCAGGAATTTTAAAAAGTTAAACTCTTGCTCACAGGCATTCCATTCATCAAAGTTTAAGTGTATTGAAAATGTAATTGTTCTCAGGTTACGGAGGCTTGGGTCTGTCCATTGAGGGTCCTAGTAAAGTGGACATTAACTGTGAGGATGTGGAGGATGGCACATGCAAGGTCACCTACTGTCCCACTGAGCCTGGAAACTACATCATCAACATCAAGTTCGCGGACCAGCATGTCCCAGGTAAAACAAATCGTGTTTTGTTGTTGGACAAGCTATAACTAACTTCAGTAGAAATCAACAGAATGTTTAACCACACAGGGAGTCCGTTCACGGTGAAGGTGTTCGGGGAGGGTCGGATGAAGGAGAGCATCACCAGAAAGCGCCAGGCTCCGTCCATTGCCACTGTAGGCAGCACCTGCGACCTTAATCTCAAAATTCCAGGTGAGTTCTGATATCACTGCTGCCTCCTTTTCCTGCGTATGCCTTCCCTGTTTCCTCCATTTTCCTTTACGCACTTCAGCCCCTCTCATTTCCCCTCATTTCCCCTGGCTGCTCCTCTTCCTCCTCGTGTAGGAAATTGGTTTCAGATGGTCTCAGCTCAGGAGCGTCTTACTCGGACGTTCACCCGCAGCAGTCACACGTACACTCGCACCGAGCGGACGGAGATCAGTAAAACTCGTGGAGGTGAGACCAAGAGGGAGGTCCGGGTGGAGGAGAGCACGCAGGTTGGCGGTGACCCGTTCAGGGACGTGTTTGGAGACTTCCTGGGCCGTGATGGTCTGAGTGGATTCAGTGGGATGCCAGCTGGCAGCAGACCTCCGCTGCAGGATGGTGTGTGTGGACGAGTGTGTGTTCTGTTCAAACTAAACCTTACTGATGCATGTTTTATGTTCATGAATAAGCAAAAACAGGTCACAGAACTAATTGTAAGTTTTTTATAAAGATTATTAACCAGTGACTGGCAGAGGGTCTGACAATGTGTCTAGTTTTCCTGTTTGCTATAGAAGAGTTTTCTTGCAGTAACATCATAAAATCAGCTGGGTCTCTTTACTTTCTTCACAGAAATTATTAGATTATTTTCTTTAATATAGCTAAAAGTAACAAGGTGACCATTTTTAAATTTAAAGGTGCACAAAGTGAATCCAGGGGGAGAAAATGCCAGAAATTGAAAATAAACATGTTGCTTCTGCAACAGACTAAATATAAATGTACATGACCTGATACTGTTTCAAGCTATTATGGAACATCCATCCATCCATTTTCTACCCCTTATTTAGCCAATTTTCTTAGTGCTGGACCATGGAGCAGAGTCATGTCTACAAAATACAGAACAAGATAATTACAGCTATCACTCATGTATCAGACAACCGTGAGTGGACAAGTCTACCCGGTAGCCTACCCTGAATTACAAAATGCTGAAGGGTAATTGTAAAGATGTTGCATGGTAATGCCAAAGAAATCTCAAGCATTGCAGCCTTAAACATCTTCATGTAAGTTTGTAAGTTTAAAGTAGGGACTGTTTCACATATTAATTGGAGTTTACAGTTGTGGAGCAATGATAAATTAAATTTACTCTAGCTTTAAAGCAGGGTTTTTCAACCTTTTTTGACCACCATTTTGACTAAGAAGCAACCTGTAGACCACTGCTGTTCAGTATGATGACATTATTATTGAGATTATTGTTTTTTTTTTCTTACCTGTTACTATGTTTTCTGTCTGTGGGGAATTGCACACAGTCTGTCTATTCTTGGCAGTCTAGTGGTGGATAGGGACAGTCTCATATTCTCTGGCTCCAGTCTTGCCCTGGACTTATTCTTCAGGTATGCCAGTGTGGAAAATCCACTCTCACAGAGTAAAAAATACTTGCTTTTGTTGCAAGTTAGAGAAATTCAGCCTGACAAATTCACAAGAGGTTCTTGTATCATACATGTGCCTCTTTACAGAGTCTATTAGGCTTGAACCTGCAGCTGCATCATCACAGAATGGGAGGAGGATCCATTTGCTGTCACGCCAGGGACCACTTGCAATACCTTTATGAACCACCAGTGGGCCGCAGACCACTGGTTGAAAATCCACTTTAGAGTAACATTTGAACAAAGGTGTAAAGGTTTTAATTTAAACTCCCCTCATTTTAAGCTAGTTTTAAAGACTGTTGCAAAAGAATTAACCTTAATCAATTGTTGAGTTTAGTCTGATGGTACCTAAGTATCTTTAATCACCATCTACCATCTAAGATTTGTATTCAAAATGACCAGTTTACTGTCTTTCACAGGAATTAATGTTTAGGTCTGTGACTGTGATATTGACTGTGTCTAAGTAATGAATAAACATAGTAGAGTGCAACTAACATGATTCATGCAAATATCTTAACTGTTTGGGGTTTTGTGCCTGCATGTTTTTAATATGCATGAAAACTCAAACCAGACCTGTGTGCATACTTTAATTCAATGAATTGGAGGACATCATATAGCCACAAGTGAAGGAAAATGCAATAACCTAAGTCAATGTCAAGGGAGACCAGGAGGGATTTATAGAATCTTTATTAGGAACCCACGCATATTTCTATTTCCCTTCTGCTACAATAGTGGCATCATATTTCTTCTCCACTGCATGATGTCAGCCAGATATATATTTTATTGGTCAAATTTATGATTTCAACTTTATCAAACAAACTCTGAAGGTTTTTTCAACATTAAAGTGTTTTGGGTACAAAACCACTAATGAGAATGTCCCACACATTCATTTGAACCTAGTGTGAAAATTCTTGATCAAATGCTAAAAATGCTTTGTATTTTATTGTAAAGTTAATGTGGCCTTTGGTGAATGTGTATTCAACATGGACATCATAATAAAGTGTAATTAATTTTTTTTTTTTTAATATTCTCATGAACTCCTTACATATGCAGATTTGAGCTGTGATTTGAGAAGTTTGCATCAGTAAGACCCTAACCAGAGCTTGATGACTTCTTGCTGCAAACAGAAAGTAACTCTCTGATCCTTATCTGGCTTCTTCCTCTGATTGGTCCATGTCCTTAGGTGAACCTGGAAATCAGGACATGACGGCTCAGGTGACGAGCCCCGGTGGCAAGACGGAGGACGCAGAGATCATCCGAGGAGAGGACAGCACTTACAGCGTCCGCTTCATCCCACAGGAGATGGGACCTCACACTGTTAATGTCAAATACCGAGGCCAGCACGTCCCTGGCAGCCCCTTCCAGTTCACTGTAGGTCCTCTGGGAGAGGGAGGGGCCCACAAGGTACGAGCAGGAGGGACTGGCCTGGACCGAGGGGTGGCTGGGATCCCAGCCGAGTTCAGTATCTGGACCCGAGAGGCTGGAGCCGGAGGTCTGTCCATTGCTGTGGAGGGACCCAGCAAAGCCGAAATCACCTTTGAAGACCGGAAAGACGGATCCTGTGGGGTGTCCTACGTGGTTCAGGAGCCTGGTGAGACTGTCTCTAACTACAGATGAGACTACACCCCTGATACTTTTTTATTGTTTAATATTTATTGGTAAATTTTTATTTATCAGGAAAATTACTTTAGTTAAGAAATACAGGCAGCAGCACAATTCACAGACACAGGACTGTAAACACACATTCATACAAACGTCATAATGCAATAAATCATATTAAAGGCACAGTACTCAACAAAACCATCGAATCAAATTTCTTGCACACAGCAAAACCAGAGCAAATAAAGAAAACAATAGGAAGCAGGTGGAACGGAGAGTCTGTGACACTAAAGCCATCAACAGATACTGAGAAGGACTGTATTGATCTAAATACTGTTTCCAGGAAATGGTTATATACAGTACTTTACACTTTCTCATATCAATATTGGGATGTATATTACCCCCCCCCACACACACACACATCTTCTTAGAATTAATGAGAAATAACGAGGTGGTAACAGCTTTGTACCTTCATGTTTCATTATGCTTAAAATCTGTGCACTGCTTCCATAACAACTGTACTATACAACTGAGGTGAGGAACAGAAAGATATTCAATTACTTATTTTCATACAGAATTGTATTAAACATGTATTTGTTAATACATATAGGAACTCTAATACTACAAATAAAGGGTTCATTTAATAAAAATGAACAAACAGCAAATATATAAAGCTGCCAGACACACAGTATGTTTACACAAACTACATGAAACTAACTCACGGCAGAAAACAGTAATCAGTCTAATACAGTAGTCACATATACGTGAGACAATTTTTATTTCTTATTTTCATGTCTTTTACGCCCTGTAGGTGATTATGAAGTTTCCATTAAATTCAATGATGAGCATATCCCAGATTCTCCTTATATTGTTCCCGTTGCCACATTGTCTGATGATGCGCGTCGCCTCACCATCACCAGCCTGCAGGTGAGAAACCATTTGATGTTAATTTTTATCACCACTTTGGCTCCAGGCCACATACATTAAATAATCAAAGCATTTGCATTTTTTGGTTTTTCATTGCTGAAAAGTGTATCCCCCCCCAAATTTTAACAAGAGCTGAAATCATTGCTTTCTCTGAATTTATTTCTGTGTCCTGCACCAGGAGATGGGTTTGAAAGTCGGACAAGAGGCTTCCTTTGCCGTGCAGCTGAACGGTGCCAGGGGGCTGGTTGATGCTAAAATCCACACTCCATCAGGGGCCATAGAGGAGTGTTACATTACTGAACTGGACAGTGGTAAGAATAGCTTTAGATGATTCTGCAGCTCTGTGGCACTTTATGCTAAGGTAAAGTCAAAGTAACATCTTCAGTAACAATATATCAAAAGTAACCTATTCATCTGAAGTATCTCAAGGCTCCAGTCTGGGTCCACTACTTATTTTTTTATTTCATTTGACTTTTATTTAATCAGGCTAATCAATAAGGATACATTCTTATTGCAATGATGGCTTGGCAAAAGGTGGAGCCTCTTGAGGGAAGGAGAGGAGTTAAAATAGAACAGATAGAAAAGTTAAAAACCAAATTATTACCAGGTCATGAGCTAGACTTGATCAGTTTTATACATTTTTGTGTGCTGGCACATGAGATGGTAAAGTTTCACCCAAAAGCTTGTTTCTTTAAAATTAAAATCAAAATATGTGAATGCAAAGGCATGTTTATAAGAGGCGCATTTTCTTCCATATCTCTATTCTGAATGCTAAAGTTGAAATGCCACACAATGTTTAATAAAATAATTAAGGGACACAGTGACATTTACCATACCTCAAAACAAAACTTTAACCAGGAACAAAGAAATCAATCATGTCACTCCTTCTGGAAAGTCAGAGTAGAATACCCAACAGCAGATCTGACTCAAAACTGACCTCAGAAAGAACAGTCAGAACACACTCTTACTGCTCAAACCTCATGACAGATATTCATCCTCTTTGTTGGCAGACCAGCATGCAATCAGGTTCATCCCAAGGGAGAACGGAGTTCATTCAATTGATGTTCGTTTCAATGGCAGCCATGTCCCTGGCAGTCCATTTAAGATCCGAGTGGGAGAACCAGGACAGGTTGGAGATCCTGGTATGGTGTCTGCCTTTGGACCAGGTTTAGAGGGAGGATCCACAGGTAAACGCCCCTTACACTGTACATGACTTGAAGTATCTCGAACAGATTAACACAACATACCTTTAACTTAAATTAGGGTTATCTAAGTCATATATGATGCCCTTTGTCAATTTTTACCTTTTCATATTTCTCTGTTTTCTTCATTTTTTTCTTCAAATTCTCCAGACTTTAAAGCCTAATCTTCATGTCTACCATCTTCTTTTAGGTGTGGCATCAGAATTTATTGTAAACACCTGTAATGCCGGCGCAGGAGCTCTGTCTGTGACCATTGATGGACCATCCAAAGTGAAGATGGACTGTCAGGAGTGTCCTGAGGGCTACAAGGTATTTTATACCCCGATGGCTCCAGGAAGCTACCTGATCTCTATCAAATATGGAGGACCCCAGCACATTGTTGGCAGCCCATTCAAGGCCAAAGTCACAGGTGAGTCAACAAAATCCAGGGCTGCATGTGATGTTGATTTTGTGATTATTGCAGCTGGTGACAGATATCAGTTACATTGGACCAGTTCACATACCGCCTTCTGCTGACATGACCTAAGAATTAGAATGATTTTTTTCAGTCCCATTGTACTGAGGTAGTGTCGTATCACAACCAGTGAAAAATACAGCATGTACTGTTTGTGACAACATGTTGGCGTTTCCTTGAATCTCTTTGCAGGACCTCGTCTGTCCGGAGGCCACAGTCTGCACGAGACGTCATCTGTTCTTGTAGAAACTGTCACCAAGTCGTCATCAGTGGGTGGTGCCTTTGCCAATTTGCCCAAATTCTCCTCCGATGCAAGTAAAGCTATTTCCAGGGGGGCCGGCCTTTCCAAAGCCTTCGTGGGTCAGAAGAACACATTTACTGTGGACTGCAGCAAAGCAGGTGAGAAAGAACACCTGTCATTAGAGTTTGTAGATTTTGATGTGTTTCATCACAGTGGAGTCATGCTAAATTTAATGCTACGACTCAGAAAACATTGTTTTAGCGTCTGTTTAATGAAAATATTTACATATTTGCAGGTACCAACATGTTGATGGTTGGTGTCCATGGGCCGAAGACACCATGTGAGGAGGTTTACGTTAAACACATGGGCAACAGGATGTACAATGTGACCTACACTGTCAAAGAACAGGGCAGCTATATCCTCATCGTCAAATGGGGGGATGAGAATGTCCCTGGCAGTCCCTTCCATGTCATGGTTCCTTAGAACTGAACTGCTGATTCTTATGTTCTTTGACCTAATGAAGACATAAAGACTATTCACTTCCTGTTCAAGGAGACTGTTTTCACAAATTGTGCCAAATTTGATTCTTCACGTTCTTGTGACTCTTGCTGACAATCTCTACATTACACAGAATACAGAGTGGTTATTTCTTTTTGATGAGATGATAGTGAAGAAGACACATCAATATTTAATGCGTTCTTTGTTCATTTTAATATGAACACAGCTCATTGGCAGATCGATTCTCTGTTCAAGCCCATTCACACCAGCATTCCTGACATGGGCAGAAATAGAGCAGCAATCCACGGAGAGCAACGTAAATGCAGGTGGTGTTTTGATCAAACTAGTTCACTCCTCTGACAAGTATCTGTGACATTGCTGACCTGCAAGAGTCCCAAAGTTACAGTACTTTTGTGTGTGGGAGGTGTTAGCTTGTTTGAAACAAGTTAGTATTTTGTTAATAAACAGCTTGATATATATCCCACAAGTATCATTTCACACGAGGTGGAATCTCATTTACAAACTGTGTCTCATTTTATGCTGCCTGACTTGTTTGGTAGCATTTTATTTCAAAGTTACTCTTTTGCTTATTAAAAAAAAAAAAAACAAGTTACAGTCTTGTTGCAAGAGACAGAATTTTTTCCGGTAACATAGAGTTTTCGGTTCAAGTAATCCTTTTATTTTATCAAGTTACTGCATTTAGGCAACTTGACACCTTGTGTGAAAAAGGTGGATTTTTAATAGACTTTTAATTGTGAACAGAAACTCTGACGTGCGTTGAGTTTGTTTTCTGGTCACTGAAAGACAATCAGTCATTTGGACAAATCAGATATTTGTACAATCATGTTTTTTCTGGATCTGTCTGGGTTTAACACAAAGACCTGCCAATTATTCATTTTTGTATTAACTTCTCAAACAGACACTGTGGTAAAACCCTGTGTTTTACCTAATCAGGACAAGCCGTGCTGTGACTACCCATAAAATGTCTGTTCACTTTTGATTTTATTTATTCTCAAACCTTTTTTCCATTGTATTTTCTTTGACAGAAAATGGTCTTATTGTTGAGAAAGAGCAGATGTTAGTGTTAATCTCTTGCTGGGTCGTCTGCTCAGATGAAAACAGATGTGACGATTTTGATTTTTGTAACTACATGAAGGATACGCGGTGAAGCAATCAGTCTGTTTTGTGAATGTTGAAAAACGGTGGATTGTGTGGCAATGAAACAATATTACAGAGTGACATTTTATAGTGATTTTGTATGTATCAAAATCGATGAATGAAATTAATTCTTAACTGTTTGATATGTTAACTTTCAGTCTGGCAAGATTGTGCAGGCATAATAAAGGTTTATTTGCTAACTTGCTACAAAGAGTGATAATTGCTTACTGCTTTGGTTAATTTATAAGAGATTCTCCTAATACTAATTAAAATGTATTTAGAACTTCAACACTGACTAGTGTGAAGGTTCTCTTGAGGCTATGGATTTCTTTATTACCAAAAGAATCATGTTTTTGAGGTGGTAAAGAGGTAAAATTGGGGTTTTGCACATGGGAGTAGAATAATGGCTGGCCAGCATCCCTAAAGGGCAGAGTCCTGCCTCAGACCTGGATCTACATAAGTCTGTTAGTATTATCTTAATCGAACAAGAAAACAGCCATTTTGAATTCATTGCTCATTCTTGAAGATTAGACTGTTTCCATAAAAGTTGAAGCACTGTGTAAAATATTTTTAAAAACATAATAGGATGAACTGAAAAACACATTTAATTGAAAATAGTACATATCAAATGTTATAAATTAGTTGCTCTATTTTGAATTTGGTGCCAGAAACATGTTTTAAAAAGTTGAGTCAAAAAGACTGGAGTAGTTGCAAAATGCTGAAAAACAGAACATCTCAGAACTAATTAGGTGAGTGGGCATCAGGCTATACTGGGTGTGAAAGCTGAGTCTTTGCGAAGTAAAAATAACCAGAATTTCATCAGAGTGTATCGTGCAGCAATTTAGGAATAATGTGTGCCAGTGTAAAATTGCAAAGAATTTGAGGATTCTATATGCTAAAGTCTCTATATATGGAATCCCTTTAAAAACCTGATCAAGAAACGCTGCTGCCCTCTTTACAGCTGCTCAATTTCTCTGGAAACAAGTGTATTAGGTAATAATGACTTTTTGCTAAATAGTTCTACTTTGGTGATGTGGTGACTTTTGATATTTTACCAAATAGCAAGTTGTTCTAACTTTTGGAGGGCTACAGGCGAATAAAGACTAAATATCAATACAAATACAATACAATTGAAAGTAATGAAACTTGACAAGCCTTAGAACTACTGGATTCTTTTCTCTGACATGGGGTTTGGGATATGATGAGGTAAAATAGATCCCTCATGAGGTCTAGATGTACTAATCAACAGATCAAAGAGAGCCTGTTGAACCTGTACCCTACACCCGACAGGACGTCCACCAGTTCTTTTTGAACCACATATTGAAATTCCAGGTGTTCCTCTTATTAATGTAGGTTCTATTGATATAATATAGACACAGCTTTCAACAACATTCAATAAGGCCTGAAGGCAACTACATGCTGGCTTGACCTTCACCAAAGTGTAAGGGTCTGCTCATCGCTGCCTGCAGCTTTTATCTATTCTTAGAGCCTCATTTCGAGCTGGGAAAAAGGTCATTAAAATCTAGATTGTCTTTCGTGTCGTCATCTTGTTCTGAACATCTTATTCCTCAGAATAAACCATATATTTATTGTGATTATATGCGTGCTTCTTGAAATTACTAAGTGGCCTATATGTCATGTTCGATGTATTCTTCATATGCAGGAAAGTTTGCATTTCTGAATATTTTTCCTGGGGCAGTGCATTTCATGCCTCAGCAATCTGTTGTTCTGGATCTCGGTTTATACACGTACAGTATGAACACCAATGAATAAATCTGGTCCAATTAGTGTAGACTTATGAGCTTGAAGATAATATTTTTTCCTCCTCAATGGCTAGCGCTGTTTCCATAAAAAATGACCCAGATCTTCAAGTTCAGTTGAGTTTTCCTTCTTTCAGCTTCAGGCTTCAACATAGCAGGACTGATAAAAACTTAATGACCGGTTGATTCTGCTCCCACACACTAAAGAGCAGCTTCTTTCTGGACTGATAGGTTTTCCCACTTAAACTAGGTTTTCCTTACAGCACTGTTTAAAGTTTCATCTGAACAACAACCAGCAGGAAAGAGGAAAATTCTGCTTTACTTTTTGATACTGCATTAAAAAAACAAAGAATGCTGTTATTACTTATTTTTAATGAATGTAATGCATGAAGGAATGTAATTTATACTCTTAAGCTCTATTAAAAATTAATCCATGATGTTACATTATCTATAATCATAAACTACACCATCACATATTTTGTGCTAAAACAGGCCACATAAGATGAACAAAGCCTTTTACAAAAGAATTGAAATAAAATTGACATAATTTACATAGGTTTTTCAAGCATAAAATATAGACTTTGGCTTTGTGTTTAAGTCCAGAGTAGCCTTGTACTGAAACAACAAACCAGCAGGTGGCAGCAGAGACCCACAAAGAATGAAATAGGCTGCATTAAAGAACAAAAATCATGTGATTTTACCAGTTTAAAAGTTTAACAACACCTTCAGATCAGACATGTCATTAATCTAAAATGAGCCGTGGTTGCATTTGTGTTTTTTTAAAAAGCAGTGGCTGATCTGATGTCGTACAGGTGAGTTCACGTCACATCCGTCCATCACTGACATTTGGAACAACCCAATCTCAAACTAACCAGTGCAATATGATGTGAAAAATATAGGCACATAGGACATAGATATTAGCCTATGTCCAAATATTTTCCCATTGTCTTGCATTTATGTCCTCTGTCTGTTTTGCTAGTAGCACATCAGATCACGCTCACACAAGAACGAAGGAGTCAAGGAATAAATAAAGTCATCCCTGTTATTACACTGCCCTGTTACCAAACAGTACCTAAATGAGAGTTTTACCTACATCAGTAGTTGCTTTATTTCTTTAAAAGGGGCAATTAACAAAAAAATAATCCAAAAGAACAGGAACAAAGGGGGGCAAAGGGAGCATTGCATTTAAATATTGTATTACCCCACCAGGATCTTTGAAAACTATTGCTGCATACTCAAGACTAGTGGTTCAGAAATAACATTGGTGTGAGGACTCCTGTCGGCCCCTCCCTTCTGTGTAAGGCCGGCTGCACACAGAGCGACCCGACTTATCTCAACTCAACTCAACTGGAAATCGGCTTTATGTGCGGCGGTTCCCGACCCCGATTTGTCAGTCCTGACGACGTC
>JAQQAE010012470.1:0-13153 GCA_029823295.1 Pseudamia nigra | reverse complement strand
CCCCCCCCCCCCCCCCCCCCCCCCCCCCCCCCCCCCCCCCCCCCCCCCCCCCCCCCCCCCCCCCCCCCCCTGGAGCCAATCCCAGCTGATTTAGGGCGAGGGTTGAGTCGTCAGTTTATCCAGGGCTGACATATAGAAACAGACAACCATTCACACTCACATTCATGCCTATGGACAGTTTAGAGTGAACAATTCACCTAACCCCTAGGGCATGGTTTTGATTGTGAGGCGAAGCCGGACTACCTGGGGAGAACCCATGCAGACAGATTTTTGCAAACAACCAGATTTTTCGCAAGTACACTTGAGAATATCTATGCTATTCCTCAGTCACATGCACAAGCCACACGTTTGAGCATATAGACTAGAGTGAAGTAAGTTTTGATGATATTATGGGGTAAATATATTTGATGTATGGTACTATTGTTTAACTTTCAAATATCACATGAAAATGTGTTAATCTATATACAGTAAATAGCTAGCTGAAAACTAGATGCTATATGTGAACTATAGCAAGCACTAATTCATTAACCATTTAAGGAGCTACTTACCATGATGCTACTGTAGCTACTTAAAACGTGATGCTGCTTTTTCTGCCTCCTGCAAGATGTTTTTCTGTACACCAGTTTAAAATATTTTGAAGATCATTCCAGTTGTTTGGCTAGGTTAACTATATTTGTTCATGCCAGTTGAAAATCTACAGGGTTCTAGAAATCATCTGTGCACGTGATGGAGGAATACACGGTGCATGTCGGGGCGTGGCCTCAATACCCCTGCAGTAAGCAGTGTGTTATGTACATGTGATTGAAGAGTAGCATAGATATTCTCAAGTATACTTGCATGAAATCTGGTTGTTTTAGTCCAAATAATGCTACAATATATTTTCCCCAGCTACATTCAAAATCCCTGTTAAGGGCCACCCTTCAATTTTGTAAATTCCAGGTTTATTCCCATAAATTCTCATAAAAAATCATGTACTAGGTGAATTGGCTACTCTAAATTGTCCATAGTTGTGAATGCAAATGATTGTCTGTCTGCCTGTATAGTCATGAGGTCTCAGCCTCAAATTGTGAAGCGCCTAGAGATAATCAGCGATTTATGACTGGCACTATACAAATTGAATTGAATTGAAAGTTTTCTACTTTGAAAACTTTGCAACCCTCGTTATAACCAACCTATATGCATGATGATAAAGACATTATGTTTTTTAAATCATGGCTATACATGTATGAACAATGTTGACTTTTCCTGACCATTCTTTAAATATAGTATTCTAGGTGTCACATTATCACCCAGAAGCAAATGAATTTGTTACTTTCCTTCACATGTGCCGTCTCTCTTGTATATAACCATTCTTGCATACGTTCTTTCTCTATATTATTTTAAAACAAATTTGAATTCTATCATTAAGAGAAGCACGTTTCCTCAGCGGAGATGGTAGCCATGAAGCTGTGTGCTTTGTAACAAGAGAATTTATATACTGTATTTTCCGGGTTACAAGTCGTGTTTTTTTTGCATAGTCTGGCTAGGGGAGCGACAAATACATCGGAGTGACTTGTATATTAAAGAATTTCGAGTATAGGGTGTTTGTTACACTGACAGCCGCTAGACGTTGCTCTAGGCTTGTGTGCCTTCATCTGCTGCATCTGTATTACTGACAATTTAAAATGTAGACATTACCGGTAACAACCATACCTGCCATCAGCTTAACACCGAACGTGTCTGTGCCCTCACTTACTGGGTGAGGCGGGGAGGCGAGCCGTGAGCTCTCGTTTCTGGCGTCAAGCGTGCGGCCACCCGGCCGAGTGCTTGACGCGCATTCCCCGAACAAATGTGACCTGTTCTACAGAGCGACTTATGCATGTTTTTTTTTCTTCTTCATTATGCATTTTTTGGCTCATGCGACTAACATTCCGGAGCGACATATCACACGAAAATACAGTACATCAGCCTCCAACACAGATGTTTGCGTGAGAGGCAGCATAAAGCTGTACAGTAGCGCTACACTTCCTGCTCCACACAAAATTAGTTGCTTTTCAGTTCATTTCATACTTACTTTTCTTATTATTAAAAATGTATAAACATAATGTGATAAGGTCTATATTTGAGTTGGCTAACCAATTGCTTCTCCACAGTTTAACTTTAATGAGTCCTGGCACTCCTCCTTTTATCGGGATGTTCCCCATCTATCTCAGACTGGATGCCTGCCCCACAACCAGAGCCGACACTACAACCACAGGAAATCCAGCAGCAACGTGCCTCACGCCAATGCTCTCTGCCACTTCCATATTGCTGCCAGTATCAACCCTGCTACAGGTTTGACTGAACATACAACTTTACGCTTACAAGACACAAAAATGAAACACTGACGAAAAGCACCCTGCTCTTATATTTCCAACTCATTGTGTTAACAGAAAAACACAACCTACTGGTCAAAATTGATAAATTTACAGAAATCTGTTGAAATGCACAAGAATAACATGGCTCTGGGTGTTTCTTCTTGATAATATTCGTACTACTGCCTAAATAAAACCCATGTTTAGACCCACCTGTTTTCTTTAGCCTGTTTAACCATATGCATTACCAAGACTGATTCTGTTCTGATTTTAGCTAAATAATCTATGCCCCTATCTCTGTCTCTGTGTATCTGATGTCCCTGCACATCACTCCAGTCAACATTTGCTCTGTTGAAATGTGTTTCATGAGTAAACTGTTTTGACATGAGGTTAATGAATCCCACTGTACCATGGGTCAGAGGGATCCACCTCTGCATTTCTGATCGCTAATATGGCGGTTACTTTTTAAAATATGCCTGAGGTTATTTATTTAACATACCAGCGAGCTTGAGCTGTGAGAGCTGCTGAGTGTACACTGTAAGGCATTTTCATCTTGCTCCTCTCTTCTCGATGTGGCTGTATAATCTGACCTGAAACCAGGCAAAATCTTAATTTGTTTGTGCCTTGAGCCTGACAAGTCCTGTAGAATTTTATTTGCATGCATGAATTCTGTTTTAGCATAGCATAATATTCACATCTGTGAAGGGAAATTTGCTCCAAAAATGTTTTGCCATTTGTTCATCATGATTCTGTTCTTTTAAAATGTTTCACTTTACTCTTCTGCTCGTTTTCAAATTGTTTTAAAATTTTAATTATTTTTACTGTATTGCAGACATTCCTTTGCTTCCTTCAATCTCCTCTTTGACATCGATAGATGATGAGGAACCTGGAGGTCTTTTTACTGTCCACTGGCTTAACAACAAAGAGCTTCACTTCACATTAGCTATGGAAGTCTTCCTGCAGCAGCTCCGGGGCAGCTTGGAGCAACAGAACGAATGCTCCCAAGGAGGTACAGAAAAAATGCCTGGATCAGGCTCTGACACTTTATTTGAAGAGTTGTGTAAATAACGCTAGAAGAACTCTTGTCAAAACTAGATTCTGATTTTGACGTCTCAGTTTTCACTTACTGCATTCTTTTTTATGACCACACTGAATTTCTGAAATTAACCTTTAAAAATTGTTTTTTTTTTCCTTTCAGAGCCTGAAGACGAGGATAATTTTAATGCAGAAGACTATAGTAGCAAATCAACTTCAAATGAGCAGCAAGGAGCTGAGACCACAACGCTTCCCATGGCAGCAGTGGGTCACAAGGTGGACGTTCTGTTAGAGGAGTGGAATAAAGGTGCAGATATGTTGTTCAGCATCCATCCCATGGACGGATCTCTGTTAGTCTGGCACGTGGACTGGCTAGATGAATACCAGCCAGGCATGTTCAGACAAGCTCAGGTACTGTACATTCATGGTTGATTCACTTCTCATCATAGCTTGGAAATATCAAACAATGAATGTTTTAGTAACAATCTTAATCTCTTCACTTCCCTGCCTACATATAGAATTAATCCAGTTTCAGAGGGTGCAGGAGTCACTGAAATATGTCAACCTCAGTTTTTGTAATTTTAACATCTTCCTGCAGTAAATATCTGATCATGAAGCCTTGGTTCTACTATTACGAACACTGTAAAATATTGTCTGTTTCCTTCGGTCAGTTTCTCAGACAGCTTGTTTTAATTCACAATTTAGAGAAGCAGCACATGGGGATAGCATAAATTGATCATCACATTATTGTTGTGAATCATTTTGACAGCTGTGATAGTCTACTTCACATTACATCAGGCTTTTATCCAGCTGTACACACAATTATGTTTTAATTAAGTTTGACTTCATCTGAAATGCAAAAATGCCCTGATGCCTTTTTATTAGCAGTGAAGTAATGAGATGCTCATGATGTGGCAGTCAGTCAGCTGGACAAGGCAGCTGAAATTACTAAATTAATTTACAAACAGTTATAAAAGCCACACCACTCATAATAGACATAAAACTAAATGGAAACATAACAATCATATATGTATGTTATTTTCCTCCATGTCTGTTACAGTCATTTAACTAATTTTAGAAATGTTAAACACTTCCTATTCTTAAGAGCCTGCTGTGTTTTTTCCACTAATGGCTTTACAAAATTCGGTTATTGTGCTGTCTCATAGTCTGCTTCAGAATACATGTTTCAAGCTAGAGTAGATAGACTCAACTACTACGGTACTTGTTTTAAATGTCTTCTGTGCCCTCTGTCTCTTTCAGGTGTCTTTTGTGTCTCGTATCCCAGTTGCATTCCCTGCAGGCGATGCAATTTCTCTGAGCCATAGTGTGGTCATGTACGCCTGCAATAAAAACGTGGACCTAGCAATCCAGCATGGCAGGCAGCGACCGCCTGGGAGCACACTGCCTCAAGCCAAATCAGCTCTCATTAGTTACGGAGGTCAAGGAAAAGCTGCATCCAGCAGTAGTCTCCGTCTGAGCATTTTTACCCCCAATGTCCTCATGATCTCCAAACATGCTGACGGCTCCCTGAACCAGTGGGCGGTCAGCTTTGCGGAGGACTCTGCTTTCTCCACGGTGCTTAGCGTGTCTCACAAGTCACGGTACTGCGGCCACCGTTTCCACCTCAATGACCTGGCCTGTCACTCCTTACTGCCTCTCCTCCTCACCACCTCACACCACAATGCCTTGAGGACACCTGAAGTAGACAGCATCCTGGCCCCTGCAGCGCGAGGGTCACGGCCCACTCGGGTCTCACTGGGTGTGGTTTCCCAGGATCCAAACGCCATCTACAGTGAGCTGATCTTATGGCGAGTGGACCCAGTTGGTCCACTGTCTTTGTCAGGCGGTGTCTCAGAGTTGGCTCGTATCAACTCTCTTCATGCATCCGCCTTTGCTAACGTAGCATGGCTGCCCACACTTATTCCTAGTAGCTGTTTAGGTAAGGAAACTTACTTTTGCAGAGCATAGCTTCTTTTTTTTTTGTTATTTCTTTTGTTTATCAGCTATTTTGGTTCATAAATGTGAATAATTAATGGTGGCCATGTGAGACCACTGGGTTTGGGACATAGAATTCCCATTAATATAATTTTTAGAGGAGTTTATAACAGTTTTTTCAGGTCTCTAATTTGCAAATGAAACAATAAACAACTCATTTAAATTTCATGAAGTCCAAGTGGACTTTCAGTTTCCAAATATGCAAATGCTAAAACTTGTTGTGCAGTGTTTAAATAATACAACTTTATAACCTGAAAGTAATTATTTGCACTTTGTGATAAGTCCATATATTTTTCATATGTATATGTCACACTATGTGCATTAGAAGATGTAGAGTATTTCAAATAGTCTTCCTGTCTTTTGTCCCTTCTCAACAGGTGTGTATTGTAACTCTCCCAGCGCCTGCTTTGTGGCCAGTGATGGCCACTCACTCAGGCTTTATCAGGCTGTTATCGAAGCCAAGAAACTTTTAAGTGAGGTCTCTAATCCTGAGATATCAGTAAGTTACCAACACAAATGGACATAGCACTAAAAAAACAGTCTGCGGAGTACATTAACAGTCTAGCATTTCCGTGTCATTAATTTGCAATGTTACAGATTTATTTTAGGTTTTGAAGGCTAGATACAGAAAGAACTACTGATTTGACAAGAGATGAGATTCAGTATGGTAGGCTTCATGCATTATCATAATTATCTGTTTTTAATTTACGTATGTATTAAGGGTTGTTATTGTCTGGCGGGTTACTACATAAACAGATTAGGAAATATTCATACAACAGTCTCTGATGAGAACAAGACACTGTCCTGTATTTACCTCCGCCAAGGAAGTTATGTTTTTGTCAGCATTAGTTTATGTGTTTGTTTGTTCACAATGCAACTCAAAACGTTACAATAGGATTTGGATGACATTTTCAGGACAGGTCTGAAATGGCACAAGGACTAATTGATTAGATTATGGGAGTGATCTGGATCATCACCTGGCTCCAGAAGATTTTTAAATGATTCTTCACCATTGTGAGATGGGGCCAAATTCAACAATCGTCCTTGTAACACCACAAATAACATCCAGAAAATGTATCCAAAAACATAGAATCTATTATGATGTTATCCTATCATACCACAAAGCTTCTTCGAGATATGGGCAATATTCCAGATATATTGATCCAGAATCCTTATACTTACAGGGGTTGAGGAAAAATATCTACTGTAAGGTAGTAAATAAAGCTATAGACACGAAACTGACACCAAACTGTAGTGAAAAGTCTAATGATTCAGTCATGTGACCACAGATTTGATGCATCTTCAACATTTACAGTGCCACCATTATGGAAATATAATTTTTTGTGAATAACTGTTGTGCTAATAATGTATGTGATTACAAATGGTATGGTAATGGTGATGGTAGGTTTTCATGGTGAATGAATCCAATAATGATTGTCAAATAAATTTAAGAATATTACTTTTGGTGCAATAACATTATGGGAGAAACGAGCGTAGGTTTTTACTATGAAGACAAACTGAGCTGCCTTCGTGGAGGTCTGTATTCTCTGACTAATTATTAGTTTTCATTTGTCTTTTTCTTTGTTCCACTTTAGAAATATGTTGGTGAGGTTTTCAACATCATCAGTCAGCAGTCCACAGCAAAACCAGGGTGTATTATAGAGCTTGATGCCATCACTGACTTTGTAAGTATTACCAAAGAAAAATGTCCAACCAGTTTTTTCTCTCAACTGATCAGTGTCTTCCAGCACAGAGGCTCAGTAAACCAATGAGTAAAAAGGAAAAGATATATCCTAACCTCAGGGGCTTGCTCTCTGAGGTTCTGTTGTATTTTCTTTTCATACAGGTTTCGTCCTTGACTTGTGAATCGCCTAGAGATACGTAATCTTGGATTATGATTGGTGCAGTACAAATACAATTGAACTGAAAAAAACAAACTTTAACGCACTGCAATCCAACAACTGAAAATCTACATATAACAAACTTTATCATGTCCTCATGCTAGCAAGAGCTTGTGTTTGTGTTGTGTCCGAATGTTTGCTGTTAGCTGTTGAAACATGTTGTTCAGTTTATCTGGTGTAGTCTAACAATACTGCTTCTGTTTTCTACAGCAGGGGAAAGAGACCCAGCTCCTACATGTTTTTGAGGAAGATCTGATCCTCGGCAGTGGGAGAACAGAAAGCTCACAGGAAACTTCATGTCACACAGGTCCAGATATGATCTATTTTATTCTTTCTAATTAAGCGCTATGCTACTGAGATTAAATATCAAACACTGTATTCATATTCTTTATGTATTCATCTTTGCAGACTCAAGCCAACCAGCTTTCTCTGCAAGTTTTTTCCTTGTGGTGGTAGAATTAACCCAATCAGGTCGATCTCTCCTTCACATGTGGCATCTCCATCTTGCTGCTCAACCTGTCACCATGGGTGGGTCCCTTTTTTATTTTAAGAATCAAGCAAATATACACATGTAGTATTACAGTAGCCATGGCTAAGCTGCGTTCACAATGTAGACTTTGTCGTCATTCAAATCCGAATTATTGCTCAGATAATTTTTTTCACTTCACATTAGTCCATGTGGAATTCCAGTGTCAAGTGGATTTTATGGTCTGTAACTGACCCATATACTCAACAGAGCAAAGCACCACATGCAGCATGTAATCATGGAGGCCATTGAATTTAGCTTTTATGGTTTTATTCTTAAGTTGATGCACAGTTTGTTTGTACATTCATGAGCAGATGGTAATAAGGAAGCAGGTACTAAAGAGACGTTTTTCACTCTGTCTCCTGCCAGCGCAGAATTGTGACAAATGCTGATCTAAAAGCACATGACTTCCAATGTGACTCCTCAGACAGGTCACACTGGAAAAAACCTAAGTCTGATTTAAGACCACATATGGAAGTGACTCTGTGTGATTTTTGTTGTTCATAATGTTATAAGAAGAACAGATCACATCAGAGTGAAAACACTTACCAGCCTTTTTGAATGTAGTGTGCCACCGAAATTTGTTGGTTTTGCTCTTATTTACTGTTATAATCAGTGTCGTAGAAGGCCTAAAATAATATGATGCACAAAAGTTTAAAACTAAGGAATCTCTATTTTATTTCTCTTTTTCTGTTTCTTTTCTCCAGAGGACACCATCACAGAGAAGGATCCCTCTACAGCTTCCTCTATGAACAGCTCCCAATTTAACTTTGAGATTTTCAGTTCCCCAGTCACTCCGAAGAGTAAACCCTGTACCTCCAATCTGCAGAGCGCATGTCGCCTCAGCCTCACCACACGCAGGCTTTACAGCCAGGAAATGGCTCTGCCAGCAGGTGTGGAGGCCATCAGTGTTAGACCGTCATCAGGCAAGTGATTCACACACAAAAACAACAAAACTGATGTGATTTCTAGGAAAAATACAAATGCGAATTTGCATCTACATGCAGTCATGGAAATAAGTCAGGGGAGATTTGGTTCATTTAGTTTTGGAATGAAATTACTCCCCTTTTCTTAAAAAATAAATGATCTGGAACAGAAAAGAATAGTAGTGTAAAAGTGTTATTCTTTGTGTTATTGAAGAAGTTGTGAATGTGTTTATTACCTGACTGTTTATTGTGAACTCTCTTTCCAGGTCACCTCAGTGCATCATGTTCTCTACCAGCTGGCCGTGTGCCTTACCTCCTCGCCACCTCCTGTTCAGATGGAAAGGTCCGCTTCTGGAGGTGTAATGTCACAGTGACAGACCATTCCAGTGCAGACGGGTTGGTGTATCAGTGGGAGGAGTGGCCTCTCAATGTGGAGGAGGAGCTTCCCGATAGCAGTGCAGTGAGCGTACCGGGTTACCCGATTGAGGTCAGCTGCTGTCACACTGGACGGATTGCAGTAGCCTACAGGCTGACTCCAAATACTCCTCTGAACTCAACACCACATCAAAACTCAAATGCACTATTGACTTTTCCTCCTGCCTCGTCTTCATCCCCTTATGTTCAACACAGTAACACCCACCAGGTCCCATTCCTGACTGTATTTCGCAGCCCAAATCTCACTCCAAGCTCAAACCCACCAAGCAACAGGGAGCCACTGGTCTGTATTGGTATCTTCCAGTGTGAGTCCACTGGTGGTTCTCAGTGGATTCTAGAGCAGACCATTGTCCTGGACAGCAGTGATGCCACAGCGAATAACTGCATCAGCAACAGCACCTCTGGAAATATTAATATTCCAAGCAGTAATATGGACCTTTACATATCTAATGAGAACTGCCTTGGTTCTAAGAGTCTTGTTCATCTAGACTGGGTCTCTCAGGAGGATGGGTCACATATTCTAACTGTTAGCATTGGGACAAAGATTTTTATGTATGGCCGTCTCTCTGGTAAACCTCCAGAACTTGGTCTGTTGTCTGATGTCGGTAAAGACCAAAGCTCGTCCCACCTGGTTTTGCTTCGATCGGTGGATCTGGTGTCTTCTGTAGAAGGCTCATTACCTATCCCTGTGTCCCTTTCATGGGTACGGGATGGTATCCTGGTACTGGGCATGGAGTGTGAAATGCACGTCTACTCTCAGTGGCAGCCCCCAAAACCACCTCAACCCAGTGCTGCCGCTGTCCCAGATACCGACATCAGCAGCAGTGTCTCCTCTATTGTCTCTGCTGTCAGACAGAGCCAGGAGGAGGGGCTCAGCCCTGTGCCCCCTATGTCATCACTGGCACCTCCAAAAAGGGCCCTCACAAGGTCAATGATGAGCCTGGCTCAGAAGCTCAGTGGGAAGAAAACGGCATATGATCTTCCAGTAGAGATGGAAGATTCTGGATTATTTGAAGCTGCACACAACCTCTTTCCGACACTGCCCCAGTACCACCCAGTTCAATTACTGGAACTCATGGATCTGGGGAAGGTGAGTTAACTTAATTACATAATGCACTGACATACAGTAATGTGCAAAAGTCTTCAACCACCTGGGGTTTGTCTTATCTCGATTTATAATGACCATATACATGCGCAATTTGAATCAACATAATGTTGACATTGTTATTTGAGCAGTACTTGCAAATATTCACTTTTAGTTTATTGTTTTTGCAGGATTGTAAAAAATACACAGTATAAACACAAAAGTCAAAACTAAATATACAGTTGTCCCTTGTTTATCGTGGGGGTTACGTTCTAAAAATAACCCGCGATAGGTGAAATCTGCAAAGTAGATTCCTATGGAAAAACTCGCTCCGGCTAATGCATGATTCGCACAACGAGCGCAACGTTGGAGCGGGTTGAATTTGTTAACCAGGGCACGTTTTCAGGCTGTAAAACCCCTCACCACACACTTTATACACTCTTCTCAGACAGGCATTAACATTTTCTCACATTTCTCTCTTATTTAAACACTATCAAAATTTAAACCTTGGTAGATTTTTAAAGAAAAAATAAGTACAGTATTATAGAACTAGAGATAAAAACCTGTTTTCAGGCCCAAACATTTGTTTGAGAAACAAAAAAAAACACGCTTTCCTACAAAAAAAAAAAAAAACACAATGGCCTCCAGAAACAACAAATTTAATTTCAATGATGAACCTACAAAGCTGGACACACAAGAACCCACCAATAGTGATCCTTGCATCACAGCACCCCCCCTGGATCTCAAAAGACCACCTACGAAGAGACCCAGCACTTCCGTGTTGTAACCCACTCTTTGATTTGACTCAGAAATTGTCCTATCTTGTGCTGCCAGTGCCCTTCCCAACTGCTCAAATTGGAGACAAAGCTTTTCTGGGCTATGAACACCTCTCTCCATCTTCTTAATCGATACACCAGGAAAACACCCAAGCCAATCAGCAGAAATACTGTTATCACGGTACCGAATAGATAGATGTCCACCACACCCTCAGTGGACAGCGTCTCAAAAGCACACAAGTCTCCGGGCATCCCACGGATCCTCACGTCTCCAGCAGCTGCTGTCCCTTGAGGACCCTCAAGTCCCCTAGACCCGTCTTCCTGTATGAGACAGCGGGTCAATTCCATGTTGATTCTTTTAGGTTTGGTCTGAGATTCAGTGAGAGATGAAGTAGACGCAGACAGGACACAGCAAGCGAGGATCAGTGGGGAGGGAGAGAGAATAGAAAAGTGTCCGGTCTCTCTGAAAGCCGAAAGAAACAGAATGAACAATCAGAATAATTTAACGTGCAGCTGAATGAAACCTGATTTAAGTGAGTTAGATATTTTCTTACCCAAACAGTTCAAAACATTTTAAATTCATAGGGAGGTGACACTTAATACTTGACTCATTGTTTGGGGAGCTGAAGTGTTTGTTTCTGTTTCTCCTGTGTATTCAGATTCTATCATGCATATGTATGATCAACAGAGTCTGCTGAAACCACAAACTCAAGATAGCCTAAACTTTAGCACAGTACAGTAGATCATAGGATTAGGGTTAGGTTGAATGTTGGTCAGTATCAACTTTTCTGACTGCCATTACACAATGGTCACTGCAGAAATTAATTTGATTTAATTTGTCCATATTAAAGGGTATTATAATGAAGAGCTGAAAAAACTTTAATATTCTTCCATACTTTTCTAGTTTTATAATTTTTGTTTTTGCTAGCACAAAAAGGGAAAGAAAAAAATAAACTATATAAAATAATTGTCATCGGCCCAGAAATGTATAATTATTAGACCTTGAACTATGTCTTTAGTGGGTTTTTAATTAACATTTATATTTACTATGACAGCTACTATACTTTTAAGTTTTGAATCTTTTGAATTGTATTCAGGCAGGGAAAGAAACAATGTGTTAAAAGGTTTAAGAGTTAGGGTTTTGACCGGGGCTGCCCACACTTTTTCATCATGTGAGCTACTTATAAAATGACCAAGTCAAAATGATCTATCTACTGGACATTTGGTTTTACCGGTGAAGTGCCCCCCCCCCTCCACACCCCCTGGCCGCAGGAATGCATGGCTTCCCGATAGATCCGGTCGCTCCGTCATGTATCGCCTTTGTCCCCCTAAGTTCAAATGCCGCGTTCCAGGACGCCTGGCACGGGGGTCGTCCACTCCCCATCGGCACTAGCGTTCCCCAGGCCTCTCTCCCTCTCCTACCCGCTGCCGGGTGGGAGGGTGCCCCTCCAGCGCAACTGCCAGTGTTCAAACGAAATTTCCAGTCCAGTCGACACTACTTTCGCGGTCAACCGGTAGCCCACGGTCGATGTGGGCACCCCACATGAGCACTCCTGGTTTTGACGCTTCCAAATATTGTCTCAATACATCTTATCTTTGTATCAATGTATCTTTCTATTCTCATCTATTCCAAGGTTCACCGTGCCAAAGCCATCCTCTCCCACCTGGTGAAGTGCATTGCTGGAGAAGTTGTGGCTCTAAAAGATAATCCTGAAACCCACCCTGAGAAACGGGTGCGCTCACGAACCATCAGTGCTGGAGGCAGCACAGCTAGAGACAGCAAGATGTTCAGTAAAGCTGAGAACTCGACTACAGACTACACAGAGATTAGTTCCATCCCTCCCTTGCCTCTTTATGCCCTTCTGGCAGCTGATGAAGACACATTGCCAAAACCTGGTGAGTAAACAGTACATGACATGAGAATAATTAATTAATCCAGCTCAACAGCAGCAGCTTTTGAGAGAATATATGTGAAATACTAAACCTTTCACATCCTAAGAAAGTACTAAACAATGAAGGAAATTATGCAGTGAACAATGAAAATGTGTTTTCACAGCATAGAGTGGTGCCTCGGATACCAACGATAATCCGTTCCAGCGTCACGGCCTGTATCCGAATCAGTTGTGATCCGATGCGACTTTC
>JAQQAE010012469.1:0-13153 GCA_029823295.1 Pseudamia nigra | reverse complement strand
GGGGGGGGGGGGGGGGGGGGCTCCCGCTGACTTGAGCGAGGGTGGGTATGTGTCAGCCCAGTTCATCACAGGGCTGACACATATAGAGACCTGTGGACAATTTAGAGCGACCAATTCACCTAACCCCCTAGTGCATAGAGAACCCATGCAGAAAATCCACCTGGTGTTGGAATTGAACCCTTGTAGCTATGAGGCACGAGTGCTACCCACTGCACCACCGTGTCGCCCCATTTATTTTGTTTATTTTTCTTCTTATTTTGTTCCCTTTTCTTCATTTTTCTTACTATTTTGTATCTTTTGTGTCTCATGCAGCTCCTTTTCCCTCATTATTTTATTCATTTTTTTCAAAACTACTCAGTGACTTTGCTTTTCTTTTAATTTTTTTACATTTACTGTCACCTTGTTACTGTCTGCTGGGCAGTGACATCATGCATGAGAGGGTTAAATGTACGTAGGTGATGAAAATGAATTACTGGATGTAAAAATGAAAAAAATAGAGAAATTTAATTGATTTAAAGGCAATTTGATTGAACCTGTTGCGATAATTAAAGCAGATGCATATTCTATCATTTTCCCCATCTTCCATTCATTCTTAAAACCTGCCATTTATCATGTCAGGAAGGCAATGTCAAGGGTGAAAAACAATCTCATTTAAAAAGATGGAGGTGATGAAAATGCTTATAAGGATGACACGCATGTGAATTACAAGGCAGATTGAAAAATGGTCAGGGAGTTTGGTAAATTGAATTGACATTTGGTTTGAAAATGTGCTCTGACTGTCTCCCATTTATCATCACAACACGCAACTGACATTTAGAATTTAGATTTGTGTTACTTCAGCCCAAAATGTCAATGAAAAATCAAGTCTGGGGCGAATTAGCTATGATTATTTTTATATTTATGCCTTTAAGACCTTACTGCCAAAAAAACAAACAATAAGCCACTTTATGAAGGATGAATGTAAGACACATAAAGTCATATTGTGATTCTGAATCTATTTGCTTCAAGTAAAGTAAAATGCATGTATTTCTTCTACAGTCCCTCAGTGAATCGCAAATATCACCACACATGCTGACCTTTAATCTGTAGCCTGTTGTGTTCATATACAGTACATGTACAAAATGACACTATGATAACGGTTCTATTAATTATGTAGCTCTGAGGAAGATTCATTTTTCATTTGATATCTATTCATCCTGTGCCATTTTTCAAATAACATGTGTTTTTATAACCTTGATTTGTCTCAATTAGTATTTACCCTGTGTGGATTAACTCAAGGCGTCCATTATGATCACTAATTAAAGCTGCACTTGTCAGTATTTCCATATTAACTAAGGATCAAATAACTCTATGCAATATTACATATGTCATTAGCAGAGATGCATTATTTACATTTCTCCTCACAGCTACTGAGGTGCAAGCAACTTTAATGCTAGGTTTGGCATCACTACTCATGTGTAAAGTGAGGGTGTGGGCTTGGTTTGAATATCAGGAGGAAATTTTTAATTGGGCATCTATGGATCCTCTTGGAAATTTTGAGTGTCTCCTCATTCTTTATATTTTGGTGAACTGTTATGGGATCGTTTGTTGTTAATTTGAAGCACAGAAACCATAAATTCAGTATTTTACTGGGGGATAAATGCATGCTGCTACTATTGGGGTGAACCTTCCATGGCCCTGAACTCTACACCTGATGGAATAAAGTAAGGAAAAATCGAACCAAGGAAGGTAGGTAGGTGAGTGGGTGGGTAAGTAGGTAACTAGGTCAGTAGGTTGGAAGGTAGGTTGGTCAGTTGGTTGGTTGGTTGGTTGGAAGGTAGGTTAGTCATTTGGTTGGTTGGTTGGTAGGTGGGTTGGTCTGTAGGTTGGTAGATAGGTAGGTTGGTATTTAAGAAGGTAGATAGTTTGGTAGGTAGGTAGGTTGGTAAGTAAGTAGGTAGGTTGGTTGGTCAGTAGGTAGTTTGGTAAGCAGGTCAGTCAGAAGGTAGGTTGGTCAGTTGGTTGGTTTGTTGGTCAGTTGGTTGGTAGGTAGATTGGTCAGTAGGTAGGTAGGCAGCTAGATTGGTAATAGGTTGGTAGGTAAGTAGGTAGGTTGTTTGGTCGGTAGGTAGTTTGGTCGGTAGGTTGGTAGGTCAGTTGGTAGGCAGTTCAGTCAGTCATTAGGTAGGGCAGTCAGCAGGTAGGTAGGTCGGAATGCAGGTTGGTCAGTCGGTAGGTAGTTAGGTAAGTTGGTAGGTAGGTTGGGAGGTTAGGTCAATCAGTCAGTCAGTAGGTAGGTCAGTCAGTAGGTAGGTAGGTAGATTGGTAGGTAGGTCATTCAGTTGGTTACTTAGTCGGTAGGTAGGCAGTTCAGTCAGTAGGAAGGTAGGTAGGAAGGTAGGTTGGTGAGTTGGTTGATTGTCAGTAGGTAGGTATGTTGGTAGCTCAGGTCAATAGGTAGGTGGAACAGTCAGTTGGTCAGTCAGTAGATAGGTTGGCAGGTTGGTAGGTAGGTTGGTCAGTAAGTTAGTTGATGGCATCTGTCAGTCTCAGAAGACTATGGTAGTTGTGCCATGGATTGGTCTTCATTTCTGTCACTAGGACAGTGACACTGGAGAGACCTCTCCAGGGCACAGGCCTGGGCAAAGGTTATGGAGATCCTGGGATGCCCAGTCATCATTCCCCTCTCAGCCTTGCTGGCATTATCCAACAGAGAGGACGAGCCAACAGAGTTGGTGCCAGCACAGCTGCTGGAAGGTGTCACAGTGTTACCTTAGGGGTCCACTCTGGATTTAGGGTTTACTCCCCTTGCCTTTCCCAAACCAATACTAAGCCACAAGGCAGTGGCTCTCGTATCCCCGAGTGAGGGGCCCTAACCGGGTAATGACAGCTGAGCCAGCTGAGCCCGGGGCTTGCTTAGGCAGGGTTGACATTCCCTGAAGTAGCACCACTGGGCTATCCGCTACCAGAGTATGTTGGTAGGTAGGTAGGTAAGTTGGTACATAGGTAGGTCAGGTCAGTCAGTGAGTAGGTAGGTACAGTAGGTTGTAGGTAGGTAGGCATGCTGGTCAGTTGGTAGGTCTGTCTGTTTGGATAGAGTGATTTGTTGGTGGTTCAGTTTTTCGTACAACTTCAAAACAAAGAAAAAATAATCCTAATTCATACAAACATATAATAAAACTTTTGTCCCTGTTTGTATCCTGGTAAAGTGGGTTCATGCATGATCCTATGTGGGTGTGTCTGAGTGGCGTCTCACTCCTCCAGTGCATTGGCCTCTCGGTCCAGCTCCTCGGCATGATCGTCAGCCTTCTGCACCAGTTCTCTGTCCACCAGAGACAGACGCTCCGTCTTCTCCATCAGCTTTTGACTGGCACCGTCGATCGCCGCGTGGTACTGTGTCACATTCTGCACACAGAAGGAGGATGTCAGTTCAGCTGCCAGTCCTAGCATCTGCATGATCTCTGCACAAAAGCTGTTCTTTGTAACATTCTCAGACTGAGGTTCAAACATAGGTTCATACACACATATACACACACTCAAGCTAATACTGTTATCTCGAGATGTCTGTAATTTTCCTCGAAATAACTCAATAAGTGAAAAAGCACACTGAGGTCATTGTTTCTTCAGTGTCTGGTAATCCACAGATTGCTTCCAAATTGAATTAGTCAGCTTTAGAATTTGACATCAGGACTCTGGAATCCATTTTATGAATAAAATTGAGATACTGCATTTCATGTGACAATCTATTAGATTATGACTCATACTGTCATCTCCAGAGCTTTAAAGAAAACCTGAGCACCGTGGTACTAGAGATTCGTCAAGCTAAAGTCCTCACCTGCACCATAGCATCCACCTCAGCCACAGTCCTCTCGGTGTTGGAAATGTGTTCCCTGGCTAGCCCCAGTGTGTCATTGACAGAGTCATACTCTTCAGTCAGTCTCTGCTGCTTCGACTGGAAAGAACAGGGAAGGACACAAAAAATTTAGAGAAATTAAATGCGATTTAGGAAGAAGACTGGCACATGAGGGACTTGACAGGTGAAGGTATGGATGTACTGTATCCTTGTCTTTAAACCACCAAGATGTTTACACAGGTTTAGCTTCCATTGACCAAATGACATCATCATCATCATCCTCATATGGGGTATCCAGTATCCTATCTGATACGATCTTATCCGATATTGCTGTACTACCCAGCCATGTGTGTAAAAGTTTTAAAAAGAATCACTTAGAATACTTTATATCTGAGCTGTGTTATTTAATAGAAGTATTTACTGAGTTTTGGAATATGACAGCACTGGAGGATAATGGGTTCCTGGTGAATTCATGTTTGATTCTTCTCAAATCTTTGGCATTTTTTGTCTCAACACATTCCTTGGGACCCTGTTAACTGTTTGCAACAAATAGTTCTGTGATCACTCCCAAATATCTTAGCGATTTCAAGATTGCTGCATCCTTCTGAAAGACTTTTTATGATTTTTAACTTTTCAGAGTCAATTCTTTCATAGAAAAGAAGGTACCTAACAATTATGCACACCTTGATATGAGGTACTGATCTCCTTATGACACACACACCCTCTCATTACACAAATATACATCACCTGATATGCTGAAATCCAAAAATCATTCAAGTTTATACAGCTTGGAGTTGTAAAATATGCATAAAAGTGATGATATGGTCAAAATACTCACTTGCCTAATAATTGTGCACACAATGAACTTTGAGTAATGTATGAACACTATTTGTACTAAATAACAGACTAGCTGTCTATAAACAGCCATAACAGCTAACACTGGCTAATTAGCTGGGTTGGATGATCCAAAGAACTGCAGGTTTTCACCCTTCTTCATTTCAGCGAGAAGCTGCTGCTTGCACTCACACCATAAAGGTTTTATTATTTTGTGTATTTCAGTAAAAGGTACAGTTCAAGTGCATGGTATAAGGTTGACTCTTAGCACCCCACCCTTAATATGTCAACTTTACGATTGTCAGCTTTAATTTGGCAACGAAACGATTTCTGAGGTAAATCGAATGAGTGGATAACAACACGGGGTGCGGGATTCTTTTAACAGAAGTGATCTTTTGAAGTCTGGTACAAAATATTTAAATTGGAGTACAGTGGTATCTCAGATAAAGAGCTCTTCGGACAAAGAGAAATTCAGATACAGAGGAAAAAACTGGCAAAAAACTATAATTGCATACCGAGGAATTATTTGGATAACAACCAAAGATTGACGCATCTATGCCCGGGTCACGTCTGCGTCACTTCCAGGTCTCATCCGCAAATGACCCGGAAGTGACATTCTCAGCGAATGTAAACATTGTGGTCGTTCTGATCGTGTGTCCGGGTCCTGCAGCTGAGTGTAAATGCAAACTGAGCCTTTTTCATTTTAAATACTGCTTCAATTTGTGTTTTTCATCATGGGACCTAAGAAGAATGATAGTGGGGACAAGAAGATGCGTAACACGATCTCGCTGCGTATGAAATGCGAGATAATACAAAAACATTCTCGTGGCGTTCGAGTGACAGACCTAGCAAAACAGTAGAACCGCAGCACTTTGACCATCTGCACAATACTGAAGCAGAAAGAAGCCATCACGTCTGTGAATCCAGCTCAGGGAGTAACAAGGCTTTCCAAGCAGCGTTGTCCTGTGCATGACGACATGGAGCGGTTACTGCTGCTTTGGGTCAAAGAGAAGGAAATGGGGTTTACATGTAAAAGTCTCTTCAGATACAGAGGAATTCGCATAGCGAGCATGACGCCGGAACAGATTAAACTCGTTATGCGAGGTACCACTGTATTGAGGAGATGAAATTCTGTCTGCCTCCAAACGTCGGCTATGTTTTCTGTTTGTCTTCCCATTGGCCTCGGAACAGGCTGTTATCTCTCCCGGGGAGTGGACTCTGCTGGAGAATGTGCTGCTACTACCTCCCCCGCTCTCAAAAACACTCTGACTGAGAGCTTGTTTGAACTCTCTGAAGGACATTTTTATATTTTAGATCTGGACAATTTGCATTGGGGAAGGATTCTTTACTTTCTATCAGAACTGATAACACACAATGCATCCATTGATCAATATGCACATTTACATACACTTCCCAACTATCTCTGAACTTGCTTTGTTATTGTATAACTGTCATCTGCTATATGTGCAATTAGAGGGTTTTTTCTATGTGATCATAATTTTGCTCACTTCTGAGCTCTATTCTGATGACTATGCTTTTTTCTCTCTGCCTCAGGTGTCACCCTCACCCCTCCCCTCTCTTTTCCCCCCACTGTATGAGACGCCTGTCGGCCGCCGTGTTATTAGGGAGCGCTTAACATGAGTGCACCTTGATGTCAAGTAAAATTCCTTGTATGTGCAAAAGCATGCTTGGCAATAAAATTCATTCTGATTCTGATTCTGATTCTGATTAAAATGGAGTTTGGTACAGAGATGAGTTGATGTGACTTGCTGGTGTCAGTCAGCAGTGGACACACAGTATGGCTGCAGCTGGTGTCCACTGGTTTGTGCTGAGGGTAGGAAGAAGCCCAGATTAGGAGAGGCTCTGTGTTTGGTTAGTGCACCATTCATGGCATTGATTTACAGCACAGGCCCTGATCATGGAGATCTCTGCTCCTGATAACACGCACAGACACAAAACAGAAAAGCAGCTGATCTGCAGGCCTGCAGACCCAAACATGGACTAGGCTGATGAGGCCTTGAGAACAAAAATAAAAATACTGGTAGCCATGAGGACCAAGCACTGTTCTAATTTTGTTCCCTATTTTCATTTTTGATTGTTTTGTTCAATTTTCTTCCTATTTTGTTCATTTTTTCTTCATTTTTATCGGTTTGCTCATTTTTGTTCTGATTTTGTTCACTTTTATTCAATTTGTATCTCCTGCTTCTTATGTGGCTCCATTTTCTTGATTATTTTGTTCATTTTAAGTCAAAATACTTAGTGAACTACTGCATTTTATTTCGCTTTTAATCTTAATTTTGTAATCACTGTTTGCCTGACAGGATGAAGTGCTGCCTGAAAGGAAAAAAAAAGGAATATCTTAATACTACTAAATCGATGAACTACTGTGTGTTACAAGGAGGGTATAGTAAATCCACCTGCTCAAAGATCACTCCTCCTGTGTTGGCTGTCCATCTTACAGACTGAACATGTGTGGATGCTCTAAACTTTGCTCTTACAGTAATGACTCTGAAATAATTTTATGAAATGGCCGTAGGTGGTAACTTGGGAAAACTCATGGTTCTTTCCACTCTGAATATTGTCATGGGAAAACAGCATACTGTTGCTGCATTGCTTCTGCCCCTCCTCCTAATGTAACAGCCCTAGGCTCCAACAGATGGTTTTGTGTTTCGGTTGTCAGCTCTTAAATACCAAAGAGTAATACTTCTCAGACATGCCCCTGCACACATTAAGCTCATGTAAACAACCAGATTGTATATACTACACACAGGCCCTCCTCTAGTCACAGATCACTGTGGCTGAACACTGCTCAACCCCCCTTTTCACTTGCAATGGGTTCCTACTGATAAAAACATGCATAGGGATGGGAATTCTGGGGGAGGAATCAGAGAGGTTAGAGGGAGCGCGGGGGGTCATGGGAAATCACCTCAGTCCTCTGGAATTTCAGGATGTTGGCTCGGTTCCTGTCTTGCGTCTGCTGGATGTTGCTGGCTGCGCCCTGAAGGAGGCCCTGAGCGTCTGACAGCTTGGAGGAGAAGCGGGACAAGACCTCCCTGACAGGTGGGAGACGGCCATCGGTAATCATCAGCTTCTTCTCCAGCTGACGGACACGCCTCAGCACTGGGCGCACACACAAACCCCAACCGTTATCTTAGGCCTATCATCATTAGTGCCACATTAGAGCAAGTCATTACTTTTTGCTTACGTAGGACAAACAGGCACGTGGGATGTCTGCTACATGTGACAGTGTTTTTAGGATAATCCGTCTTTCATTTCAAGGTTCATTGTGTAAAAGTCAAAGATGCACATGCTGGTCAGTTGCTGATCTCAGCTAATGACTGCCTTGTTTGTCTCCATTCACCATAATAGGACATGTCAGGTATAAAAATTGGACTAAGACTAAGAGAACTGCACATGCATGACTTAAGTTTACGCAGTGAAGTGGATCCACAGAGCTGTGATCAGCTGCTTCACTGATGCGCCTCCATCAGCTGATTCCCTCCAGTCCGTCAATATGTCTTTTACTCTGCTGATACTGTACATCTTTACTAACACCGTTCTCTGAGACGGTTCACTCTGTCATTCTATAACTTAAACCACCTCTAAAATGAAGAACAGAATAGTCAACAGAAACTATTCTAACTCATGTTCAAATGTGGTGGCCCTGGTTCTGACAATAAAGCACATTTTGACCTTTTAGGACCCTGTGACCTTAATGTTTTGTCTCCAAATATGCAGCCACAAGTGCTAGTCCCAAGGTCAAGGTCTGTATCATTGTGGATAAAAGGCATATTAGGTGTTGAGGAAGGATAATGTACCCTCACTTACTAATTGGTTTTTGACTAATATAACAGGTAAAGTGTAGAAAAAATGAGCCTGAATACAAACATCACCCGACTAATCCAACTGCTGTCTGTGTGTTGCAGCGCATGAGCTCACAGTCATGTGCCTCCGTGGACTCATCTGTAGCGATGGGCTCTCGTGGGGACAGGTCCAGTTTCCTCATCCAGGACACCATTCCCTGAGCGACCTCTGTACTCTGTCGGGCGACCTCTGGTTTCACGTCCTGTTGAACGCTGTACAACTCCCAGTCATGGATCATCTCTGCACACACACACACACACACACACACACACGCACAAGCACACACACAAACACACGTACACACACACACACACACATGGAAGATTTTAGGTGGATGTCTGGATGTGTAGATGGATGGACGGATGGATGGATGATCTCGAAAGTATTAAGTTACATATTCCACTTTTGGATACAGCTGTGATTAATGTACATAAACAAAAAATACCACTGCACACAGGAAAGAAGTTAAAGGACAGGGATCGCAAGATCACAGGCCATCCTCACTGCATGTGCAGCTGCTCAAATCACATGGTCATATACAACTCTAAAATAGAACTTACTCTGTATCCAGGCTGAGTTTTACTCGATAAGGGCGGTAAGAGTGAAACAGCTTCATTGCTGCAATAAGGCAGAAGGTGCTGGCAATACCAGTAAGTTTTTCAGTCTCATTTACTGTATTTTGGGGTACAGCTTTTTTCCGTTTTGAGTATTATACTTACACCCTCAGTCTTAGTGACTTTATATTTTTAGTCTTATTTAACATTGTCTACAGTTAACTCCCTCTGCATGTAAATTTATCACTCACCTCAATACTTACAATTTATGTTATGTTTTATGTGGAATTTTGATCCCCTGTGAAACCCTGTTTACCATCTCTCTACTACAGTGGATCTCAAAAGTCTACACACCACTGTTCAAATGCCAGGTTTTTGTGATGTAAAAAACCGACACCAAGATAAATGATTTCACAACGTTTTCCACCTTTAATGTGACCTATAACCTGTGCAATGCAATTGAAAAACAAACTGAAACCTTTGAGGGGAAAAATAAAAATAAAAAACTTAACCTAGCTGCATAAATATGCACACCCTTAAATATGTGGCAATATTTTCCCACTCTTCTTTGAAAAACTGTTCCAAATCTGACAGATTGTGAGGGCATCTTCTGTGCACAGCCCTCTTCAGATCACCCCACAGATGTTCGATTGGATTCAGGTCTGGAGTATGGCTGGGCCATTCCAATACCTCAATCTTATTCTGTTGAAGCCATTATTTTGTTGATTTGGATGTGTGCTTTGGGTCATTGTCCCGAAGGTTTTATGTCAACACTGACTGGTATTTGGAACTGTTCATAATTCCCTCCACCCTGACCAAGGCCCCAGTTCCAGCTGGAACATCTCCAAAGCATGATGCTGCCACCACCATGCTTCGCTGTAGGTATGGTGTTCTTTTGGTGATGAGCAGTGTTGTTTTTGTGCCAAATATACCTTTTGGAATTACGACCAAAAAGTTCAACCTTGGTGTCATCGGACCATAACACATTTTCCCACATGTGTTTGGGAGATTTCAGATGTTTTTTTTTTGCAAAATGAAACCGGGCTTGGATGTTTTTCTTTGTAAGATAAGGCTTCTGTTATGCCACCTTACCCCATAACCCAGAGATATGAAGAAGACAGGAGTTTGTTGTCACATGTACTACACAGACAGTACTTGTCAGAAATTTCTGCAGCTCCTTCAATGTCGCTGTCGGCCTCTTGGCAGCCTCCCTGACCAGTTTTCTTCTCGTCTTATCATCAATTTTGGATGGTGGTCCTGTTCTTGGTAATGTCACTGTTGTGCCATATTTTCTACACTGAGACAATGAGATCCCTTTGATGCTTTGGGACCTCTCTGCGGACCATGGCTTGCACTGGAAGATGTGGCTATAAAAATGTCAGGAAAAGCCTAGTACAACTTTATTTGGGGTTAATCAAAGGCATTTTAAATGGTGACAGGTGTGTGCTGACTCCAATTTAACATGAGCGTGAATGTAACTGGTTAAATCCGAACACAGTCACATCCCCATTTATAAGAGGGTGTGCACACTTGTGCAACCTCATCATCTCAGTTATTTATTTTTAATTCACCTCCTTGAAAGATTTCAGTTTGCTTTTCAATTGCGTTGTACAGGTTTTAGGTCACATTAAAGGTTGAAAAATTTGTGAATTTATTTATCTTGGTGTCACCTTTTTACCTCACAAAAACCTGGCATTTGAACAGTGGTGCGTAGACTTTTGAGATCCACTGTATATGAAACATACATTCAACGATCACCCTTAAGATTATGACATGAACAGGTGAAGCGGTCATAATGTTGATTATATCATTCCAATGTCTGTTTGTGGGTGGATGTATTAGGCAGCAAGTCTGCAGTGGGTAGTACCCCAACAAAAGTGGTCTAGGAATGAACAACCAGATTATAATCCTGAATATTTGTGAAAATGTATTGTGAAAACAGGTTAGACTCATGAAGGTCCAAGATCACAACTTATAGGATTTAAAGTATGTGTCACTATAATGTCTAATGTGAAATGTACTACCAGTGATTCCAGTTTCAGAGGTCTGGTAGAGCTCAGGCCTTGGGCTAGAGCTGTTCTGGCATCAACAGGGAAAACCTACACAACTTTATGTGGTCGTGATGTTTTGTTCCCTTAGACTCTGTATTGGATTAAAATCTAGTTGTCCTTCTTTTTTCATGGGATTCTGTCCACTGCAGGACCAGGATCACCCAACAACACGCACAGTTTTGGAAATGCTTGACCCAGTTGTCTTGGCATCACAATGTGGTCCTTGTCTAGGTTGCTTGCATCCTTACACTGCACAACTGTTTGTTTCAAATATATCAATTTCAAGAACTAAATGTTCACATGCAGCCTCATATATCCTACCGACTCAAAGGTGACATTGGAATAAGATAATTGACATTATTACCACTTCACCTGGTAGTGGTCACAATGTTATGGCTGACTGACATGAAAATTACAGTAGTAACATATGTGACTTGACTTTGGGTGAGCAGCTTTGTTTATTACCTTCAATGCGAACATTCAGATCACTCAAGTTGGTGTTGAGCTGCTCGGCCAGGGTGAGCATCTGCCGTGTGTCCTCATCCAGTCTGTCTCCCAGAGCCTTCACAACACTATCCTGAAACAAATCAGCACCAAGCTAACCCATCAGTGGCTGAAGATACTACAGAACAAGTGGCTGCACACAGCTGCCAGGTCAAAAGATTAAATAAGAA
Source organism: Pseudamia nigra (assembly GCA_029823295.1). NCBI lineage: Eukaryota > Metazoa > Chordata > Actinopteri > Kurtiformes > Apogonidae > Pseudamia > Pseudamia nigra. Next base: position 1,344 of record JAQQAE010012469.1, on the reverse strand, counting down.
GAAGTACTGTAGCTTGAACAGTTCAGGTACAGCTCTACAGACTGTTGTGTGTTATGAAGTCCCTGATGTGCAGTTAAAACTTTACTGACCGACTCTCCCAGCTGTTCGATGTCAGACACTATTACATCTGTTGCCTCCTCCAGCTCCCCGGTCTGTACTTTCAGCACAGATGACTTGTTCTTCCAGCCAAGAAATTGAGCCTGTGAGCAGAGAGGAACCTTTCATTAATCACATTTTACATGATTAGAAATGATAAAAGGCGAACCGCGAAGGACACTGAAGAGAAAAAACACTAGAGGGCTTTAGACAAATGCATCAGCTATGAATTACTGGATCGAACTATGAGGTTTATTGCATCCCAGGAATCATCAAGTGCCACAAAAATTCAAGCCAAAACCAGTTTGCTCACTCCCTGTGAAGACATAAGCGTTCAGAGACAAAATATTATGCACATGAGATTCCATTTCTGCAGGTCAACCAATCTACGTAAATCCTACACACTGCAACATTAAATGCTGAACCAAGAAATTATATAAAACACACCAAATAGTATTTTACACTGCATTACACCTCTAATTATTTATGTACCTGCAGTCGATGTGCTGTGTAGTTGTAGTACTTGAGTCGGTCATTAGCAGCAGCTCCTGTAGAGATGTTCAATATTCCGACTTTGAGCTGGTCCAGAGTTTTATTGGCCAGTCGTAAGTCTCCAATCAGATGCCAGATGCACTCATCACAACCTGAGATGAAGGACAATGAGATTACAGATGGGCCATTACTTTCAAATCATGTTTCACTACAGATTACAAAGGATATGACTATATATCATAAAGTCAGTATAGTCTGGAGTGAAATGAAAGTGGTGTTACAGTTGGTTTGGCAAAAAGGATCAAGAGACTTTTTTGCTGCAGCATCAACTTGGAGTGAAAACTAGAAACAATGAAAATGAAAGAACAAACTCTATTCTATAACATCTTGTTTTCATTTAGGTTCTGAAGTGTGTTTGGCTGCGTTGTGACCAAAATGTTATTTTCCTTCTTTTCCACTGCATGAGTGTGAAATGACACTTGAATTTTCAGGATGTACATGCATTCCAATTCTTTTGTGCTTTGAATTGAACCAGAGACTTCTGGGAAATGAGTAATATCCCCAACCCCCGGGCCGCGGACCGGTGCTGGTCCGTGGGTCAATTGGCACCAGGCCGCACAGAAAGAATACATAACTTACATTATTTCCATTTTATTTATTATCTGATTCTGAACAATGTTTTACAGTGGGGACAATAAGTATTGGGAAATGTAAAAATGTGCAAGTTCACCCATTTAAAAAGATAAGAGAGGTTTG
>JAQQAE010012468.1:0-13155 GCA_029823295.1 Pseudamia nigra | reverse complement strand
GGCGGGGCGGGGGGGCAGATATTTATACACGATGCGGAGGTGGGAGCAGAGTCATCGGCTCCAGGAGAAATGCTCATTCAGAAATAAACCCAGCGTCGAATGTGGACTGCGGGGGGGCCCCGGCTTCTGAGGGACTGAACCTCATCTCATCACACAGGTAGCATATCTACAACCCTCATTCCAAAATAGTTGGGATGTAAATCATCTTCATCATCATCTTCCTCTTATCCGGGTCAGGGTCTCGGAGGCAGCAGCCGGTACAGAGAATCCCCTCCTCCAACTCCTCTGGCATTCCAAGACACATAGTCTCTCCAGCGTGTCCTGGGTCTGCCCCAGGGCCTCCTCCCTATTGGAGCTAGTATTGGCAACCGTGGATTGGACCACCCAGACCCCCCGCCTTCAGCTGCCACCCAAACCACACAGCACCGGGCCCTTACGACCCTTCCTGCAGGTGGTGGGTCCACAGGAAGACGTAGTCATCAGGGTCTTCTGAATCGCTCTTAAGTCGGCCGCACATAGAGAAACGCGACTCACCTCGTCCCAACTCCAATGGAAATCTGCTTGATGTACAGTGGTTCCCATCCCAGAAATCGTGCACGTCTCAACTTCACAGCTTCGGACATGTAGACAATAGGTGTCACGATGCAACTGATGTTTACTGTCAATAGATGGCGCCACTTACCAGGCATGAGTCGTGGTGTTAATCTGCAGCTGTGTGCGAGGTACGTTCAATCATCAGACGACCGGACTCATAGAGCTGAGTTGGGATCAGTTGTGATTCTCTATGTGTGGTGGCTTTAGTCTGACCTTTCACCTGGGACCAGTTTGTCCCGGAGACCCTACCACAGATCACTCACACAATCCAATCATCTTCAAATCTCATAAACCTATATTTTTTTTTCCCCGAAGGAACAAAAACAACATATCAGACGCTGGAACTGAGACATTTTACCATTTCATGGATCATTTTGAACTTGATGGCAGCGACACGTCTCAAAGAAATTGGTACGGGGGGCAACAAAAGGCTGGAAAAGTAATGTGAAGCGTTCATCTGACCTCAGAACAGCTTAGTGTTTTGTCTCAGGTCGTTTTCAGGGTCTGTGGTCGATGATTCGAGTCATTTGCAGCACAAAACTGGAATGGGGGGCGACCGAAGGGGGTACGGGTTTTTGAGGATCAGGAGATTAATGAAATATCATAGGTCTTGACTGATATTGTTAATATTGAGTAATGGGTGTAAATATGAGAAGGTCTTTTTTTCAATGAGAGTTTTGTTAAATGTATCGAATCCGTCGACCGGGGAGTGAAGGTGGCAGCGGTGGGGGGTAAACGGGGTCCAGTCACAAAGGGGATACCCAGTTTGTGAAGGAGGGATTTTGAGGTGGTCCTATAACTGAAAATTGGGACCGTTCTCATTTTAACCAAAAGTTGTTTTGCAGTTTCATTTCATCTCAATTGATTTGTTTATAAGTGCTTATACACATTTTGATTTTGGCAGCGACGCTATGAGACGATCTGTGTCCTGACACAGAAGACCCCTGAGATCTCAACCCCCTCCCCCAGCAGAACCTGCTGTTGTGATATGATTCATTATATTATTGTTACTTATTCCGCTTCTTTCAGGAGGAGGTTGGGGAGATGTGGGAGTTCATTTTTTTTCAGATTTACAGGCGAACAATGTTTGCGTGAGGGCAGCGGCATAGTGGAATGAAAGGCCTGAGCCAGGATCTCAAGGTGCAGCTGATTAGGGACGACGGTGGTTGGACGGACTTCGGCACCTGGCTGAAGTTTGCACAGGCTTCGTGTTGTGAACCACATCAAAACAAAAGCATCAAAATGAACCACAGATTTTTCTTTTTTCTTTTTTCCTTTTTCTTTTTTAAATCTACCTTCATGGGAGATTTTCTTCCAGGGATGCGGTGGGTACATGAAGGCGGCGTTCTGGATCTGATCGTTGATGTCTTCATCTTCATTAAAAGGAAACGTCCCACTGAGGCTGAGGACATGATGGACCAACAGAGATTTCAGAGCACGTACGTACAAACACAGAGGAGTGGGTCAAAACGACCCAAATGGGGGTCAAGTCTGACCTGACGTAGATGATGACGCCCACCGACCACATGTCCAGGGATCGGTTGTAGCCTTTGTTCCTCAGAACCTCTGGAGCGAGGTAGGCTGGCGTTCCCACCACCGAACGCCGGAATGACTTCTCTCCAATGATCCGAGCGAATCCGAAGTCACACAGCTTCACCTGCAGAAGAAGAAGAGGAGGAACAAGAGTTATCTCTGATACAGTACGAACCGCGGTAAAAACACCAGAAGAATCACATTCATCTTGGAATAATGGGTATGAATCATACTTCAGGTAGCAATGTAAAAACATGATGACAGGGGTGTGTCTCGTCAGCCATCATTGTGCAGGTCTTGCAGTGACGGCGTAGCCAGGGGTCCAGGGTGTTGACCCCCCTCTGGAGAACTGCTCTGTCAAACCACGTCAGGATGGAGAAGGTCAGAACACAGTGACAGAGATGTGGTTTCTCCTCAGTGTCCTGAAGAAGTGCCGTCTTCACTGCAGCAGTGTTTACACACCGTTGAAGTTAAGTTATCCTTATTGTCCCATATGCAAATATACATCATAGGGCTGTCAAATGATTAAAAATTTTAATCTAATTAATCATGCAAAAGAATTAATCTGGGTTCATGCATTCATTTCAATAGCCCTAATGCATGTATACATATATGACATTGTTCTTCTGCATTTGATCCATCCCCTTGGGGAGCAGTGGGCAGGTGCCATGCAGTGCACGGGGAGCAGTTGGTGGTTGAGGGCCTTGCTCAAGGGCCCACAGTGGTGATTATGATGATGAGGGCAGGCCCGCTTCCCAAGCCTCTTGGCCACAACCGCCCCCGAGGTGACTGCTGACGTGGGAGCCTAGAAATTTGAAGCTGGTCCCCTGCTGTGCCTTCTGGTCTCCTGTTCTGAGTGGCAGGTGTTGATGTTATCCTCACCTGAAGTCCAGGAAGACCTCCTTTGCTTTGTGATGTTTAAGGACAGGTTGTTTTCTGCACCCCATCCTGTCGGTATGCAGAATGCCATGGAGGGCTGAGACCCTGCAGGTTTTCTTTCCAACCAGCAGATCTTACTGATTAGCTCCTGGCATGCTGAGCAGCGAAATCTGCTGTTTTAGTGACTGGCTGTTCTTCAAGTTGTATGTCACTCCTCTTCACCGATCTCCATCAACACTGGCACTCCTCAGGGGTGTGTCCTCAGCCCCCTGCTGCACCCACACCACGGAGCAGTCATATCATGAAGAATGTACACGACACAACTAATCTGCCACAACATCAAGGCAGCATATGGACAGAAGGTCCAACTTGTGGACAGTTGACTATTAGACCAAAAAAAACAAACTGTGTGAGTAAAACATGTGGAACATGTGTGTGTCAACAAATGCATGTTGCTCAAATCACGATCATTTACAACAGTAGTAACAGACAATGGAGGCGTGTCTTCAGAAGACGTGAGGCGATGGAGGCGTGTCTTCAGAAGACGTGAGGTGATGGAGGCGTGTCTTCAGAAGACGTGATGCGATGGAGGCGTGTCTTCAGAAGACGTGAGGTGATGGAGGCTGCGTCTATGAATGAAGTGTTGTGTTGAGTAAGACAGTGCTGACCTGTGGGAAGGAGTCTGCCGACGCCAGCAGGACGTTCTCCGGCTTCAGGTCACAGTGGACGATGTTTTTGAAATGGAGATGACGCAGAGCCACTAGGATCTGAAACACATGATGCTTTAGAACCAAACAGTTCATCAATAAATCAATAAGCCTGATCCGGTGAGGATATGAGGGTTTGAACCTGCGTGACGAGGAACTTGGTGATTCGCTCCGGAAGTCGACCTTTCTCTGACGACAGGATCATCTCCAACATGTCTCCATGGAGCTTCTCCATCACAACGAAGACGCGTTCTGGAGTCTCAAACATGCAGTCCAGGTTCACTACGCCTGGATGATGAAGAGTCTGGAGGAGGAAGAGGTCACAGGTTCTCAGGTGTCAGGTTTCACTGATACAAACAGGAAGTGGTCTCTCAACCAGTTGGGCTGGTTCTGCCACAGGTTCTTCTCCACGTAAGAAAATAATTAAAAACAAAAGGACATATAACTTTCAGCTCCAATGAAGTTGGGACATTGTGCAAAACGATGTTGAAACATACCCACACAGACACACACACACACACTACAAAAGACCGTGTGACCCTTTGGATCTGAATTCTGTGACACGTTCACACCAGTTTCCTCATGTCACATCGTTTCCGTCGTATCCACCGGTTCCAGGACGTTCCAGGACGTTCCAGGACGTTCCAGGACGTGGAGCCTCCTTCCAGTTCGAGTGAATCTAAAGTGAGCAGTTTTGTGCAGGTGCGTGTTAGTGCAGGTTGAGCAGATCTGCGTTATTATTGCAGGATGTCACACCCCCACAGTGTTGCCACGGTAATGAAGATGTTCACGACAGGAAGACGCGCCGCTCCCAGTGTGTGCGTTAATGTGTGTGTTAATGTGTGTGTACCTGCAGAATGGCCACCTCGTTGCGGAGCTGACTCTCCTGTTTGGTCGGGAATCGCAGTTTGTCGATGATTTTGATGGCGACGTCTCGACCGGACTTCCTGTGTTTACCTGCAGAGACACAGTACTCGAGTACTTTTACTCCTTTACATGAGGAGGGTTTTTTAAATCACTGGTGAGAGTAGCTGTGTAGTCGAATACATGGTTCCAGTAAAAAAACACAACAAAATAGCAATTCAAATAAAAAATGAACAAATTAATCCAGTCAATTAACAAAATGAATAAACTTAGCAATAAAATAAGAAAAAAAAATGTACAGAAATAATCATAAGGTTTAACACAATGTTCAATAAAATCAACAAAAAAATGATAAAACTAAACAAAAATGTAACAATCAATTAACACAAGTGAATAAAACATTCAAGTGAATCATAAAATTAACACAAATGAGCAAAAATAATCAAGGGAATTAACAAAATGCGTATAAAAATGAGCAAGAAATATATAAAAGTCTTCACAAAATTGAACAAAATATAGAACAAATTACAAAAAAAACTTAACAAAATTAACCAAAAGTATTACAATATAATCCAGAAAATGAATAAATCTGAACACAATGTTCTAGTAAATTATAAAATAAGTGCACAAAAAAGAAAAAAGTAATAAAATCAGCAAAAATAAAGAAAATAATCACAAAATATAACAACCTGGTAACAAAATCAATAAAAAATATGAACCGAATTAACAAAAACTTTTACAAACTAATAAATAAATCTGAGAAAACGAGCAAAATAGAATAAGTGAACATAAAAATATAAGCGACAAAAAGATCAAAATGAAGAAAATGAACAATATAATCAACAAAGTGAACAAAAACTGAGCAAAAACCAAAATTAGCAGCAAAATGAGCAAAAGTGAACAAATTCAGCAACAACATGGGTTAAAAACTAAAATACTCACATAAGTCAATGAAGAAAGTGAAGAAAAACCAACAAGACAATCAGGAAAAATTTAAATAATGAAGGAAATAAATAAAAACTAAAAATGTTCAATCTGTGAAGAGACAACGTGGGATTGACGAGACAAAACAGTCAAACTTGCTGGAAAAGTGCGAGAGTTACGTGAACTATTCGGTGAAGTCGCAACCAAAAGGATCAAACATGTCGCCATGGTAACCACACATTCAATTAGAGTTGTCCATTCATTTCCTATGGGGAAAAATGTGCCAAAAAAAGCTTAATATTTTAAAAATGATAAAGGTTAGAATTATGAAAATCAGCATCAGCGATGAACTGAATAAGACGAACAATGCGAAGTTTGAACGGTTTGAATCGGACAAAAAATGTAGAAGTGGTTACACGACAAAAAATGTACGGTAGCGGAAGAAGATTAAAGACTGAGAAAAATAATAGTGGGATGGATGAATGACTCAGCGATATTCTGTGGCTCCAGCACTGATGTTCATGAGTACGGTACTTCCACTTCACATGAGCCAGTACTTTGAGTCGAGCACTGCTCATCCTCGTTGATCGGTCGGTTTTACCTCCGTAGACGATCCCGAACTGTCCTGAACCCAGGACCTCGTCTGGGAAGATCTGGTAGACGGAGTTGACATCCTGAAAAACACACACAGACCGGGTCGGACGTTTACATCGTGAAAGCAGCGGAGAGAAAGCACAGGGTCAGAATCTTTGACCGGCCTCGTGTGAAAGTGTATGAACTGCAGCAGAACGTCTGAAAAAGTGGTTTTCAGGTGCAAACCGGACTCAGGCACCACCTGGAAAGAAGGTGGCTGAGCGGAATTAACCAATCGGACGCTGAGAAGACAGTCAGCTGGTCCACTTGGTTTTCAGCTGGGTGTCATTCTTCAAATCACAAAAAAAAAAAAAAAAACGAAGATGAACGTGTAAATTCTGCATCAGGTTGGACATGTTCGACATTCTTCTTATTTTGTCGCGTCTTTTACTTTTTGTTCTGTCTCAACATCTCGTCAAGCGTTTTATATTTGTATACTCTACTCTATAACCCCAATTCCAAAAAAGTTGGGATGCTGTGTAAAATTTAAATAAAAACAGAATGCAATCATTTTTCAAATCTCACGATCCCATATTTTATTCCCATCCATCCATCTTCCAGCAGCTTGAGCAGGGAATCCCAGACTTCACTCTCCCCCACTTCTTCATCCAGCTCTTCTGGAGGGACCCCGAGGTGTTCCCAGGCAAGCTAAGAGGCATGTCCTGGGTCTTCCCTGGGGTCTCCTCCCAGCGGGACGTGCCCAGACAACCAGTCTGAGGAACATTGTTCTGAGCCTTCCTGTGGGCCCACCACCTGCACGAAGGGTCGTAAGGGTCCGGTGCTGTGTGGTTTAGGTGGCAGCTGAAGGCGGGGGTCTGGATGATCTGATCCCCGGTTGCCAAAACTAGCTCTAAAGGGTAGGAGGCCCTGGGTCTGCCCCAGGATGTGCTGGAGACACTTGGCAGTCCTTGGAAGTCTGGGCTTCTCTGCTTAGGCTGCTGCCCCTCGAGACCCTGACCAGGACAAGATGAAGATGATGGACGGATGGAACTTTTAGACCTAGTTTGTCCCAGATTGTTGAACCTCTGTCCATGTTTACGTCTGAGCTCAGACAAAATGATGATGTCACTTCTGCTTTTTGCCACCAGTTGATCTGGCACATTTTAATTTCCTGGATTATACAGCAATGACCGAAACTGTTAAACAGCTAAAGACGACAAAATGTTTTTTGTTTTTTTTTAATGTTTTTAAGTGCATAGCTTCAGATTTTTTGCAGATAGTTAACAATTCTCTTCAGGCCTTAAAAACGGAAGTAATTAAACTTCTTCTAAAAAAAAAAAACCTAATCTGGATGCTTCAGTAGAAAGTAACTACAGGCCCATATGAAACCTTCCATTTCTGGGAAAGGGCTGTTTTTCAACAAAGTCATGCTTTTTAAAAAAAAATTGAATTCCAGTGTGGATTTGGAGCACACCACAGCACTGACACTGCACTTCTTAAAGTCTTCAATGACGTACAGACATCTGAATAATGATGCATCCAGAAACTCTGTCTTGGTTTTGCTGGACCTCAGTGTTGCATTTGACACATTTGACCACAACATAGTGTTTGACCGACTCGGACTCACTGGCACCGTGTTAAACTGGTTCAAATCCTAATTAGAAGGTCGGGACTAAATACAATTTCATTTCTTGTCCTTGACCAGAAACAGTCACTTGAGGTTCAGTGACTCACTCAAGGACACGTTGACATGACGAAGGTCTGAACGACCACTGAGTCTTTGACATCAGCGGATCTTGTCCTTTGTCTTGCTTCTGTCGGGTTTCGCGTCGGTCCTGTCGTCCTCTCCCCTTCGTCTCGGTGTTTCTGGGAGTGGATCAGAAGCAGCAGAGGCAGGTTGACAGAGTGGTTCAACAGTGCGGCGAAACGCAGTGATTCATCGGGTTCTGCGACACGCTTTCAGCGCCGATCGGCCTCAGCTTTGACACCGGAGCTGCTAAATATTTTCTCCTTCATTTGTCTGCACTCACGTCTTCTCTCAGCCGTTAGCGACAGCCTAATTTCACACCTCACACAAATACAATGTTCAAAACCTCCTCCCCCCGTTTCACCGCCGCCGCTGCCTAATTACCGCCCGTCGCCATGGAAACCGTTTGGCTGAGTGAGTAATCACAGTAATCTCCATTTGAGGTGCTGGAAGACGTGCTCACCTTGGAGACGCCGAGGTGCGCGGCTGCATGGAAATGGAGCTTTTACATCTGCATGAGCAGAGTTTGCAGACGTTCAGCCGCTTTATGATGGAAATGCACACACACACAGAAAAAAAAAAAAAAACAAAACAAAAACAGACACACTCAGGGAAATGAAGCGGCACAAAAGTGGAAAAGTGGGAAAGTTTGGAAGATGAGCCCGAGTCTGGGTCAGGTGTTTGATTTGAAAGTTAGCTGTTTTAAAACTGATCGGGTGCAGTGATGACGCATGCAGTTTATTATAGTACCGATGACGGAGTCGACGTCACTGCCGCTGTCGTCAGCCTCCGATATGACATGGAACGTCACCATGAAGAAAACGGGTTCGGAGCAGCTCGTCCATGAAGCCACGGTTGACGAGTCATGTGTGGTTCAACGGGTGAACTGAAGGCAGCTTTGAAAACCATCCAAACCCACCACAAAACCACACAAACCATGCTCCACCAATCAGGGCTCTTCAGCACAGAACCACGCCCCCTCACAAAGTCCGGGGAATCTGAAAAGTCCGAACCCTCTACTGGGCCGTTTGTCACAGAAACTTTGGGTTCGAGGGAATGTTTTTTCCTCTGGGAATTTCAAAAAGCTGGGAAAATGATAAAAGTTCCTGCAGCAGGAAAAGGTTTATAAAACCATTATACGACCATTATATGACTATTATACGACCATTATACGACCATAATACGACCATTATACAACCATTATACAACAATTAAACGACCATTATAAAACCATTATTCAACCAGTATACAACAATTAAACAACCATTATACAACCATTATACGACCATTATATGACTATTATACGACCATTATACAACCATTATATGACCATTATACAACCATTATACAACAATTAAACGACAATTATACGACCATTATATGACCATTATATGACCGTTATATGACCATAATACGACCATTATGTGACCATAATACGACCATTATACAATCATTATACAACCATCATACGACCATTGTACGACCGTTATACGACCGTTATACGACCATTATATGACCATTATTCAAACATTATACAACCATTATAAAACCATTATACGACCATTATACGACCATTATACAACCATTATACGACCATTATACAACCATTATAAAACCATTATACAAGCATTATACGACCATTATATGACCATAATAGGACCATTATACAATCATTATACGACCATTATACGACCATTATACGACCATTATACGACCATTATATGACTATTATACGACCATTATACAATCATTATACGACCATTATACGACCGTTATACGACCATTATATGACCATTATTCAAACATTATTCAACCATTATAAAACCATTATACGACCATTATACGACCATTATACGACCATTACATAACCATTATACGACAATTAAACGACCATTATAAAACCATTATTCAACCATTATACGACAATTAAACGACCATTATACGACCATTATACAACCATTATACGACAATTAAACGACCATTATAAAACCATTATACAACCATTATACGACCATTATATGACCATTATTCAAACATTATACAACCATTATAAAACCATTATACAACCATTATACGACCATTATATGACTATTATACGACCATTATATGACCATAATACGACCATTATACAATCATTATACAACCATTATATGACCTTTATACGACTATTATACGACCATTATGCAACCATTATTCAAACATTATACAACCATTATAAAACCATTATACAACCATTATACGACCATTATACGACCATTATGAAACTATTATAAGACCATAATAAAAACATTATAAGACCATCATAAAGTCCATTGAAACACCATTATAAGACTATACCTACCAGTCAATGGCAACAGAGGATAATTTACTGATCCTTATTGAATTCTGTCACCAGTTATATTGATCAAAATACTTTTACAATCAATAAAGTATCAGTTTGTCAGTGAACCATCACATTCCTTCATCCCCGTCTCAGCAGAACGTTCACCCCCCCGACACGTTTCAGCTGCTTCCTGTTGAACAAACAGGTGAACGTCCGTCCAGGTGTTTTCATGTTGACACTCTGAACACACTGTGGAGCTACGATGACATCACATGATGACATCACATACTCAACTTCCTGTTTGGACTGCTTCTAATCATGCATTTTCACAGTTTTACTGTTTTTTGTCGTGTAAAGTTATGACAAACAGTGCCTGAATATTGGCATAATTCAGTCAAGATAAAAAAAATGTCCATTGCTCATCACTGACTGCTATTACTTTTAACCTTTTCTTTTTTTGAAATTTTTTAAAATTTTATTTAAAATTTTTCTGTTTTTTTTGTTTTTACATTTTCAATATAATTGTACTTGTTTATTTTGCATTCTTTATTTTTCATCGATTTAATTTTATCCTATTAAATTTTAAATATTTTTTATTCACTCTTCTTTCTATTTATTTATTTATTTATTATGTATTTTATTACATTTTATGTACATAAGAGAAATCCGTAGATTTAAAGATTTCCCTTACAACTAACATGATTGATTTTGTCTCTTATTTTGTTCTCTTTTTGCGTATCTAATTTTGTTTTTTTTTTCTTATTTTGTAAAATTTTCTTCTTTTTCCACATCTAATTTGATTCACTGCCTCGATTTCGTTGCTGCCTTTTCTTTTTGTTTTTTTCCTCGTTGACACCTCTGAGCGTCTGTGAACAGGATCTACTCACCACGTTCTCCTGGATCTGGGAGTTGGACACGGAGATGCTGATGGAGACCTCCTCTGCAAACCAGAAACACAGCGTTACACGGTGGGAACCGTCGCCACCTTCTGCACCCGAGGTTCACGGGTCGAACCAAACGCCTACACGGATCTGAGTCCGACACGGTCCGACGGGTGCAAAGGAAGGGCTTGATCATTTTGATTTAATATTAACTGAACAAAACAATGAAAATGGATCATTAATAAAACGCATACATAAAACTCTCAGAAAATTTTTAAAAAGGTCATTTCCCGTTCACGCACCGTGTCGACGACACTGGACGGGAACAAGATGACGCTACGTCTACGGAAATGAAAAAAATTAAGGCAACAAAAGAGGGAAAACGCAATAAGACAGTGAGTGTTTTGACTTAAAATTAACAAAATATTCAAGAGAAAGAACAAACATAAGAAGCGAAAGGTACAAAACAGTGAAAAAAAAATGAATTAAAGTGAAGAAAGTCAGAAGAAACACAAACAAAATCAACAGGTAAAGAACAAAGCAGTCGAGAAAACGAACCAGATTCAATGCAAGAAAAGAAGAAAAATTAACAAAAATCAATAAAATTAGAACATGAACAAAGTAAGAAAAATAAACAAAATAAGAGGCGAATTAAACAAAATAAGCAAAATAAACAAAATGAGATGAAAATAAACAAAATAAGAAGAAAAATAATCAAAATAAGAAGAAAAACAAACAAAATAGCAAAAAATAAGAAAGCAGTCGAGAAAACGAACCAAATTCAATGCAAGAAAAGAAGAAAAATTAACAGCAATTAATAAAATTAGAACATAAACAAAATAAGAAAGATAAACAAAATAAGAAGAAAAATAAACAAAATAAGAAGCGAAATAAACAAAATAAGAAGAAAAATAAACAAAATAAGAAGAAAAACATACAAAATAGCAAAAAATAAACAAAATAAGAAGAAACATAAAGACAAATAAGCAAAATCAGAAGAAACATAAACAAAATCAACAGAAAAAGAACAAAGCAGTTGAGAAAACGAACCAGATTCAATGCAAGAAAAGAAGAAAAATTAACAGCAATCAATAAAATTAGAACATAAACAAAATAAGAAAAATAAACCAAATAAGAAGAAAAATTAAAAATAACAAGCGAAATAAACAAAATAAGAAGCAAAATAAACAAAATAAGATGAAAAATAAACAAAATAAGAAGAAAAATAATCAAAATAAGAAGAAAAACAAACAAAATAGTGAAAAATAAACAACATAAGAAGACACGTAAAAGACAAATAAGCAAAATAAGAAGAAACATAAAATAAGAAAAATAAGCAAAATGAGCAAAACAATCAAGAAGATGCAAAAAAGGAACAAAAATGAACAAACATAAACAAGAAAATGCTAAAACAAAACAAACAAACAAAAAACTAAACTTTCAAATTGTGTGGTTGAGTGATTTTTTTTTTAACACAACATAATTCACTAAACTGACCTGATGGACATAATTTAACAATCTTCAACCACGACCTGCTTCAAACACGTGACATTGTTTTGATTGTTTTCATTTGTTAATAATGCCAGCGTGCATCGTATTTTATGTCGTCAGAAAGCCGAGGTTCAGCTTGTGCATCCGCGGAATGAAGACACGCATCTTCTGTTTTCAGGGTCTGAGTTTTCAGACGTGTTTAGAGGTCGGAGTTCGACGACGCGCAGGGCAAAGGTCGACAGAATCGTGTTTGTGCGTGCGGCGACTTGACGGACAGGTAGTAACTCACTGTGTCCGCTGCGGTGGGAGCTGTGCGACACTCCCGTCGACACCGCCGGCATCAGGGCGTGTTGGATCGCCATCTCCCACATCCGAGCCACATCCTGGCCCACGCCGCTCACCTGGAAACATAGCGCCACGCCCACGGGGCCACAGCTATTATTAATTATTATTAAATGAACAGCGTATACAGCCAGACGTGGACGTGCTCCTGTACACTGACTACTTCGGTTGAGCAGTTTTTCCCATAAAATGTACTTGAGAGAGTACTCATTCTGCAGAAGTCTTACTCAAACCAATCAGAACCCTTTGCCTACTCGTGGTTGAATCTCTAAAACTAGCCTGGTGGGGGGGAGGGTG
>JAQQAE010012467.1:0-13155 GCA_029823295.1 Pseudamia nigra | reverse complement strand
TGAAGCGCCTAGAGATAATCGGCGATTATGATTGGCGCTATACAAATAAAGATTGATTGATTGATTGATTGACTAATTTACTTTGTTGTGGGGACAACTTAGAAAAACTTCTGGATACAGTTGGAAATGAACTGAATAAACTAAAGAGTTGGTTTGATGTAAATTAATAAATAAACATTAAATCTAAATAAAACCAAATTAAATAATATTTGGAAACATTCTCTGAGATAAAATTCCTTGTAGTAATAGTAGATGAAAAATCAAGCTGAAAGAAACATATAAATTATATCGATTCAAAAATAGCAAAGTCAATTGGATTGTTTTTAAAATTAAATAAATTATAAATCAGCCATCGTTGTTCACTCTGTACTACCATACATGAGTTACTGTGTGAAGGTATGGTGCAACACATGCAAGACAACAACAAACCCAATGTTTCTTCTTCAAAAAAGATCCAATACGAATAATCACTTATTCCTAAATCCACTTATAGGGAACCAACATACCCACTCTTCACTAAATTGAAAATACTGAAATTTCAGGGCCTGGCCAAGTTCAAATCTGTTCTGATCATGTATCAAGTAAAAAAATGATCAAAGAGTATCCAAAGGTTTTTCCACCAGAGGGAGAGTATGTACAGTCTAAGAGTTTGTCTACAGTCTAAGTTTGTGAACATGCATGTTCACAAAACCAGCTGTAAGAACAAATGCCAAACGACACCATTTCTACAGTAGGGGTTAATTTATGGAACAGGAGTGAAGAAATGAAAACATGTCAAACAATAGGTAGGTTTAAAAAAATCTTCAAAAATAACATTAAAAGATATGGAATAATTTAAGAGGTTTATTGAAAACGGTGTACACGTTGTATTACAGTCATTTGTGTTGTATTTAATATTTAAATGTAATGCTATAAAAACTAAATATCATTATGTGAGGCTGCAAAAGCCTTGACTTTAAATTATTGATTTAAAATGTGGTAAAAAAAAAAAAGTGTTGCGACTAAAAAGGGTTAGGACTGTTTCACTTCATCCTACACCTTTTTCAAACTTCAAAGAGTCTGATTTCTGCCAATGATTTGTTCTTTGTTGTTGTGTTAAAGTCTGGTTTGAAATAAAAAAAAATTTAAAAAAAATGTATTATTTTTTTTATTTATTTCAAACCACATTTTAAAACAAAATAAAAAATAAAATAAATAAATGCACTATGACGTATGATGCACATTTTAACCAAATTAAGCGCCTAGAGATAATCGGCGATTATTATTGGCGCTATACAAATAAAAATTGAATTGAATTTAACCAGTAATGTATTAAAAATTAGTTTATGACAACAATTTGATTTTATTATTGGTATCATGTTTTATTTTGTGTACTATTGTTCATTTTATTGCTTACTTTGATTATTTCTGATGATTTTTATTGATTTCATAGATCATTTGGTTATATTTTTATATTCATCTTTGTACATTTTGTTTATAATTTTATTCATTTTTGTCAACATTTAGTTTTTGTGATTATTTAAATTAATTATTGGTCATTTTGTGGAATATTTTGTTCTTGGTTATTTTTTTTCTAAATTTTTGGGTTGTGTAAACACCGGTTTATTATGCTCAACTGCCTTTCATTTTCATCATGTTGATATATTAGTTTAGTAATTTTTGCAAATTTTGGCTGAGTTTTATTATTTTGTATATGCTGTGGATTCATTTGGTTAGTTTTGCTGTAATCGTGTTGATTATTTTGCTTATTTTGACCAATTTCCTTGGTTTTGGTTATTACTTGATTAAGCTGGTTAAATTTTTTTCTCTTTTTCATTATGTAGTTTACTTTTTTTATCTAGTTGTTGACTTGGTGCTAATTTTGCTCATTTCAATTTATTTTAATGTGTTACTTCCATCGTAGGATGAAAACTACAGGCTGAAGAGCCACAGGCTGCAAAGCAATGTACTCCATCAGGGGTCATGAACCTTTTTGGCTGACAGAGCCATGAAAGCCACATATTTTTAAATGTATTTCTGTGAGAGCCATATAATATTTTTAACACTAAATACAAATAAATGAATTTTTATAATTAAAAAACCTACAATTTAAGAGTATAATAAGTTTCTGAATTTATTCTTTTTAATAACGTTGTGATACTGAAGCAAACCGATAATAAATAAAATACTTCTTGCTGTTAATGCGACTTCTGGCGTTGGATGCTTTCGCTAACGGCCTTATGGTCTGGTTGATACGCGGTGAGGTGAAGCTTCACGCAGGCGTTGAGGTTTTCATTCGCTAAACATGATCTTAATGTTTTTCAGATGTGAGAATGACTGCTCACATGGATATTTCGATGCAAATGTAGCATGGTGTGTGTCGCTTTATATTTGACTGCTTCACTGATGAAATTTTATCATTGCATATTAGACACAACGCAAAACCTGCTCTGTCCACAAAGGCAAATTCCTCTGTCCGTTCGTGCTGAAATGTACGATACTCCTCATTTTTTTTTTCTTTTCATCATCTTCATTGTCAAAAGAGTTTGCTCTGAATAAATTAGCTAGCTGACTATTCGATTGAAAGGAGGGAAAGTCACTTCTTGACCTCATGACAACTCGTGTAGACTCCCGCATTATTAACACCGAACGTTTCAGCACCGGCACATTTGTGTGTCACTTGCCCGGTGAGGCAGGGAGGCGAGCCCCGAGCGGGCTCTCGCTTCTCATCAGGCGAGCAGTCGCCCTCGACCCGCTCCGGGGACAGTGGCAGGTGGGGAGTTTGACTTCTGCTTGAGGGGCGGTACACCGGTCAAACGGTAACGCAGGTGTCCGAAGGCGAGCTCAGGGAGGACAGAAACCTCTTGAGGAGCAAAAAGGCAAAAGCTCGCTTGATCTAGATTTTCAGTTTGAATACAGACCATGAAAGCGGGGCCTCCACGGGAGGTTTCTGTCTTCCCTGAGCTCGCCTTAGGACACCTGCGTTACCGTTTCACATGTGTACCGCCCCAGTCAAACTCCCCACCTGCCACTGTCCCCGGAGCAGGTCGAGGGCAGCCAGAAGCGAGAGCCTGCTCGGGGCTCGCCTCCCCACCTCACCGGGTAAGTGACACGCAAATGTGTTGGCGCCGATACATTCGTTGTTAAAGGGATTTACCCAATAAAAATAAAGTTTTGGTGTCAAACCCTCCCAAGTAGCCCGAAGGACAGCTGGGATTGGCTCCAGCCACCCGCAATCTTGAACAGGTGCGGTAGAAAATGAATGGATTAAAATTATTAATTAGTTATGGTGTTAAGAAATATCAGCTAAGATTTATCTGCGAGCCAGATTCAGTCATCAAAAGAGCCCCATCTGGCTCGCGAGCCATAGGTTCCCCACCCTGTACTACACCAATATCTCATCTACTGGCTCATGTACTGCTTGAGGGCTTGCTGTAAGAATTTGTCCCACAGCTTTACATACATATACATCATGCTGTTTTTCAACCACATCTGGGCAATGGAACCAGCAAGTACAGAACCAGATAAAATGCTTTGCTGCCTGGGTATAATTCAGAACATACCTGGTCTATCTCCATGAGTTTGGGGAAAGCCCCCGGCCACTCGATGGCCACCTTGACAATATCTGCCGGAGGTGGCATGGCTGCCAATGGGTGACGTGGGCAGGGTCGGGTGCTCAGGTGTGGGTCGTCCTGCCTCACACCTCTGTCACTGCTACTAGAGGTAGATCATCCAAACCTGAAGGAAAATGAGGGAAGAGGACGGAAAAGAAAGAGGACAAGGGGGATATAAGAAGAAAGAGAAAAGAGGAAAATAGGACACATTATTCAAAATCTGTCTGAATTCATCTGATCTGAGGGTTTCGTTGCATTAGCCTAGAATATTACTTATGACAAAGAACAAAAGGTCAAAAGAGGTAGTGTTGAAAAATACATAAGACGAGACTATAGCGCAGCACTCATGGGGACAGCTCAGCAGATACAAATAACTTCATGTTTCCCGTAAAAGCTACTGAACAGCTCAAACCCATAATTCATTTTCATACAACATTTACAGGAAATTATTCAATTGACCCACATACACCAGTTTACTGTACACACTACTCTCTAACCATATTCAAGTGCACAGTTCAAATTCTGACAGCCACTTATGCAAACTGAAGCAGATGCACTAAATGTTGTCATTTGTTCGCTGAGATCACTTTTCTCCCCCAGTAGGACATGGATTTATTTTACTGCTGTTGACAGACGGAGCAATGGGCCGTGCCGGTGGTTGAAGGGTGTAATTCTGATTAGGTCACAGCAGGGACCTTAATGGAAACTTCTTATTGTACTACTGAAAAATCTCAGCAGCATCTTTATAGGACTTCAGGAGTGTTACTGTTCAATTTTTACATCGTGTGGACATTTCAACAGGAACAAAAGTGTGGCAGTTTGAGAGATACAGCAGATGCATCTCTTTCACTGCAGTGCAGGCAGCGAGTACAGCTGCATTGTAGCCTCAAAAAAACCCTGAACACGCAGGACTCGAAGCTTTCGCAGCTCGAATGAGTTTCTTTGTCATGCTACTAATGCAAAAGGGTCAAGCCACCAATGTAGTACAGAACAGCTGAATTCTTCACAGCCTTTCTAAACATGTGCACATTATGTTGCACATGCACTTCCTCTTTGAACTGAGCCATAAAATATAATTATTGCAATATATTTATCCTTAATATACAGAGTCAATGGCCCTATTAGTGCTTCTATAACTACTGTACAGATCCATATTGTGGCAAGAAACAGCTACATAAAGACTGCCCATTTTTACTTTAAGATATGAAGGTTAGTCAGTCTGAAAGATCTCAAGAACTTTGAATGTGTCCCCAAGTGCAGTTGCTAAAACCATCTGATACTATGATGAAGCTGGCTCTCACGAAGACAGTCCCAGGAAATGGAAACCAAGAACTACCTCTGCTGCAAAGGAGACATTTATTCGAGTTACTGGATCAGAAACTGTGGACAGTTTAATCATAAAGTTTAATGGTTTTGGTTTTAATGGTGACAGCGTTTGAGGACATACTCAAAGTTACAATATTTTTCATACTGAGTTGCTTGAGGATGACAGGGAAATATGGAGCAAAAAATAAGTTGGGCAAAGTCAATGCACAAAGTATGGCTGTTAAAAAGGAGACTAATGCTGTAATTCAGTTTTATTGAACATACACATTTTTCAGTGTCTCTCTTTCAGTCTCCTCTCCTTCTGCATCAACATGCCGCTGCATTCAGATCTTCCACTGATCAAAGCAGTGCAGCAGGTCTTCACACAGTTGTCTCAGAACCTCTGTTGTGCTTTTCTGAAATTCTGACAGAATCTAAACGTGTTCCTTTGACAAAGATTTGATTTGAGGAAAAAGACACATGGTGCTGGATCAGGTGAATAGGGAGGGTGATCAAGCACTGATTTGTTTACGGGCCAGAACCGCTTTATTGAGCGCTTAGTGTGAGCTGTAGTGTTGTCTTGATGAAGAATGAAACCAGTTTTTCCACACTTGTGTCTCTCTCATTCATTTTGAAGTATTTGTTCACTCTATTAAACATTTTCAGATGTTTTTGATGTGCATGGGTGTCCAGAATGTTCATCACCTTGGATATCTTCTCTACCTTCACTAAATCTTTTGTTCCATCCAAACACATGCGCATGACATGCAGTGTTCCACATACACCTCAGTTAATGGATGAAAAGTTTCAGCTGTCAGTTTTGCCAAAAATAGCAAGTTTAGTTGGTCTACTTTTAAGCCAATCATTTTCTAATGCTGTAGCAAAAAGTGCACTTCAAAACAGCAGCTAGCAGTGAACTAAACATGTCACTTATTGGAAGCATACAGCAGTTGTGTATGAATACCCAACCTTTAATGTATAACACTCTAATTCTTGCGTATTCTCATAAGCACAGTTTCATTATTTAATAGACATACCTCATAAGCAGGAAAAGCAATAAGTTAAAATCAAAACACTGCAGAGACAAAGAACCACATTGTGCTTGCACACGTTTTATATAGGAACAAGTGCTCTTGTGTCTGAAAAACACACCAAGCCTATATTCCTGGGGGATTCCTTCTGTCCCTGTGTAGAAAACTCCTGAGCGTGCAGGAAAAAAATCATGATGTTTGACAGAGAAACGAGAAGCAAAATTGAACCTGAAACCCTGTGGCTTTTTAAGATAAGCCATTTAAAAGTGCAACGCAGAAAAAAACAGCCAAATTACAGTGTCACTGCCGCAAGAGAGCAGGGTTGAAAAAAAAATACTTGTGTGTTTGCAGGAGATCTAATGAAACCCACCACTTCACAGTTACCAAGTGGAAAATGTAGTATAGATATATATACCCAAAACTAACTGAGGATGGCATCAATAATTTACTTTCCCAGCCTGTCTAGAAAGCTTGGATCAACCTAGTTCCTGGTGGAGAAGCCTGTTTACATATTTAATCTCAATCCATAATGTATGAAGACAGGCTCAGTCTAATTCCTGAGAGACAGCTGCTAAAGAGAATAGCAGGAGTGTGTTATGTATATAACATAGCTGGATGTGTGCAGTGGTGAAATGTGCTTTTTTGCGTGCACCTGCCAAACTTCATTCAGCACTGAAGAGTATTTTTGTGCACGTGTTTGGTTGGCACGTACTCACATAAACACAGGATACGTAATGAGACGAGCCTGGCGTTGTGTGTGAGTCAGCCCATAATAATCCACATAGCCTTTATTCAAGGGCCTGTTGCCATGGCAGCCACTGCATCAATAGCGTGAAATGCATCTTTCTTTCAAAGGCGCATGCCATACTCAAGTCACGTTTGTCACAACTCCCCAAAAATGACTCACTCCAACCCCTCTGCTTTGAATTTCATTACTGAAATAAAAGAGTGTGTTCACTGAAGATTAGAGCTGTTTCATAACATGTTAAACAATTTGTCTTTAGTTATGTTGAATGCACACAGCTGAGTATCTCTCTCTCTGTGTCTTTCTCCCTCTCCTCTTCTTTGATATCTTGTATAGAAGAAATGAATTCTGGTGTCATTCTTTGGGAAGCAAAAACTGGCTGACACACAGAGAGAAAAAGAATAGAAATAAAAACAATCCTGCAAAACGTCTGAGTAAACATAATTCAGCACGGATCACATTCTCCTCTGCTGAATCAAACGTGAAAATTTTAAAAACTTGTTAGGGAGTTTGTATAAAAATGTGACTCATTGTACAAATGCACAGAATGTGTGAATCTGTGATTCATTCAGCTTGTATTGTACAGACAATAGAGTTAGTCATCTAGCATCCACAGATTTCCTTCTAGTCTCTCGTCAGTGTTGTAGTACTCCAGATGGGTCTTGGTCTTGTCTATGTCTCACCCACATTTCTGCTTTGTCTTGTCTCTGGCTTGGACAAAGAGAACTCAGGATTTTGTATAAGGTTGATCAAGAGTGAAAGTGCAGGGACATCACTTCACTACATGTGCACTGTCCAGTGTTGACATACAAATGATTATTTTGCCTTCTATATGATGAACCACAGACTGTATAAAAAAATGGTGAAAGCCTCAGTGAGACCACCCAGAGGTTTCTTACAAGCTGTTTGGAAGTTCAAATAACAAGTCTCCGTGGCCCCTTTCGCACCAAATGAACCATGGTTCTTGAACCGGAGCCGTTCAGGTTCCCTGGTACCTTGGTTCCATCTAGTAAACAAGCCTATGGTTAGGTTTGGAGTTCAGTTATTCTAATCAGGGACAAGTCATTAATGGTGGGCGGAGCATAGTGAACAACAGACCATAACATGGAGTCTTATTTTCACATACAACATGACTTTCTGATACCTTTTTTTGCAGTCTCACTAATATTTACTTATATTAGTTTACTCATATTTAGTTTATTATTTTTCAATGGATTTAGGTGAAAATCTTCATTTATGAAATGACATGCCTACTTGGTTCCACAAAAGAACAGTTTTTCTTGGTTCCAGCTGAGAGACAACTTATCAGGTTCCAAACCATTTTTCCCACTGGCGGGCTCAAAATTAGGTCAGGAACCAGAACTGGCATGATGCCCTGCCAGTGTGAAAGCTCTATGCGTCTCACCATGTTGTTAACTACTGCCTACTCACTCCGATCCAAAAACAGACTTCAATTTGAAGTGTGAGTGGAGTTAACATGTGTTTATGACAGAAACACACCTATCAATCAAAACACCTATGGTTTTAATTAGCACATTTAAAAACATTGGGTTCTGAATCTGAATATTTACTCCCTGTAGAGCACAGGTGTTAAACCCGTGCCATGGAGGGCCGAGAACCTGCAGGTTTTCTCTCCAACCAGTCACGAAAGCAAGTGATTTCACTGATTAGCTCCTCCCCTCGATTTGAAGGAGTGCTGATCAGTGAAATCACCTGCTTGGTGACTGGTTGGAGATGAAACCTGCAGGGTCTTGGCCCTCCGTGGCATGAGTTTGACACCCCAGCTGAAGAGTGTTCACAGGGGGTAAAATAATCCAGAGAAACTGAACCCATTGTTTGTTCCAGGCTATAAGCATATTTATTTCTGCCGTTATATTTTAACGTAGGATTCTACAGTGATTGACTCACTATTCATGGCAGCTCCTACTGAAAAGTGGGTATATTTGACCCACAGAGGTTGACACTTGGTTAAATCTTACAAATCCACTCCATTAAAATTGGAATGAAAATGTGTTATGATTTAGGTTTTAGATTAGCTTTATCCATCCATTCAGAAGTGACCAAGTGCAGTCATCACCCACAAATTTACAGCCCCTCGGATAGTACCTGTATTTGATGGTTTTGCTGACTAGGCTTGGGAACACAAAGTTTTTCAGATTTCCTACATTGACTCACCTTTGTTTTTTTAATGTAATAATGGACTGTCTTTTCTCTTTACGTCACACTATTGCCCAGTAGTGTTCTGTATGTTACATACTGCCCCTTTCAGGACTACTCAACTATATAATTTGTACCCTCAGTGACCAGAGAACTCTTTTCAATGGAAAGTGACCTTAGATTTGGTGGTGACTGTGGATTTGGTGTTCCCGTAAAGAAAAGCCAGTGTGTGTGTGTGCATTTCGAGCACCTTGTCATCTACTGAAAAATACAGATGACTCAAAGATACGGCCTTGAGGCTCATTGATCGTAGACACACTCCAGGACACACACCTACGTCACTGTTAGCAGCCCCGGAATAAATCCCTCAAAAATGTACTCAGGTAATTGAGAGAGCAATTAAATGTGAGTGCAGCGATTCAACACACCAGTGTATGATGAGCAGGGCTACAAATAACCTTGCCTCATGTGATCAACATGTTTTTTCCCAGAAATCGATACATAGTGCCAGATAACAACTTCTGAGTAACAAGGCATCACGCTAGCATCTGACTCTCAGGAGTGTTTGTCTTCATATATCGTCTACATCCTGATCAGGAGTGTTTACTATGGGGGGGGGCATCTGTTCCTGATCCAGCTCCTGCTGTTTCGCTGTTTCATCGCAGTCTCTTTACAGTATGAATGGAAACATGTTATCACACCTTCAGCACTCATCATGATGGAGCAGGCGATTTGTTGCTACCTGGTTTATATGATCGTGAGTGTTTGGAGGTAGTTAATGTGGATAAGGAGCAGGTCACTGTGTTGACATCCACCATAATAGTCCATTAATGGTCACAATAACAGCCCAAGCAAAATAAAAAAAGGAATTTTCCATTGGAGTGAGGTGGTGTAATAATAAAATAATAAGTAAATAAAGGGATAGGTGTAGCTCATGGAAACAACAGGTTACACTGGCTTTTGTATTATGTTGTAAAATTTTGCTCATTTTCTGTATTATTTTGCTCCTTATTGGAAATTTTGTGAATCGTTTTTCCATTTTTGTTCACTGTTCAGCTTGTTTTGTGAACTTGTTGCTACATTTTGTGGATGCTTCATCATACAACTATTTTGCTCATTTTTTCAACTTGTTTCACTTTTTTTTTGGTAATTTTGTCATGTTATGCTTTGAATTGAAATCCAGTGATGAAAATGTGCACATTTTAAACCCAAAATACTCACTAGCTGATAATAAAAAAAAACATTTGCCAGCTTTGAATTCAATAAAAGTGGAAATGTGGGTCATGAGATGAGACCGACGATGCCTGTCAGGAGAGTTATCGTTTCCCTCTTACCACATGCTTAACCCACAAGAAAGTAAAATTAGGTTGCCTGTGGAGTTTCAGAATTATAACTGTATGAACAAACTTTAAGTTTTGTCGAACACGTTGATGCTTGAAATGCTTAAAAAAACAAAAGCAATTATTTCTCCCAGAATGTGCTCATCTTAACAATAAAAAACTTGGAAAAAAAAAAAAAAAATCTACTACTTGTTCTGTTTCAGTCAGCAGAATGTGTTTTCACACAAAGTAACACTTTGATTGAGTGCTTTGAGGAACTTATCCATCTTACTGATAACTTCAGCTTTTTGATTTTTCCTTTACGATGGTTACAAGTAGATATTTCTCGTAATGACCCATAAACCAGTCTT
The DNA here is from genome assembly GCA_029823295.1 of Pseudamia nigra. Lineage (NCBI taxonomy): Eukaryota > Metazoa > Chordata > Actinopteri > Kurtiformes > Apogonidae > Pseudamia > Pseudamia nigra. The sequence continues at coordinate 2,634 of JAQQAE010012467.1, read as the reverse complement.
TTTTGGAGCATCCATCTTTCCCATTAAAGGCCTGTGTCTACACTTGAGCTTAATGCCGTGTTTCTTAACCACGTGAAAAATCTCCGCCTGAGCTGCGGTTCAAATGCAGAAGGGCCGAAAAATGCAGAAAAATTTAATTTCATGTTAAAATACAACTTTAGACCAGAAATAAACATATTTACACCCAGGTATAAGCAATGGTTTTGGTCTCTATAGTTTATTTTTACTTCTGTGAACATCTGTGGGTGAAGGTTTACATAACTCACGCGTTCAGACAATTCAAACCCTGATGTTTGTGCCATTTCATTTAGCCCATGTCAGTTCCTCTCACCCTCCACATCGAAGTCCATTTTTGGATTACAGTGAGAGTTTGTCCATCTTTATATTTGGACTATGAGTCAGTGAAATGTAGCTCACTATAGATTTAAAACTTCAGGCTGCTTTTAAGATGTTATTTTGCATGAGCTGAGAGATCAATGTACCTTAAACGTCAAAAATTATGAATTTTACCGTCCCTTTTGATTTATTCCTTCTCTTACACGACAGGCATTGTAATTCTACCAGATTAGGTGAACTGTGAATATTTTACGTCCACATGGAGGCAAATGTCAAACTGGGAATAACAGTGGAAAATCAGAGTGCATGTAAATGTACTAATGGTTTTTGAGAATCTGACTGCACTTCCTTCCTCTAACTTTGTTCTCTGTTCATTTGCTTTATGTAACACGTCCTACATGCTGCTGAAAAGCTCTTTGGTGACTTTGTGCTCAAATTTGGGTTTCCAGCTAAAGCTCCATCATGACCAGGGAAAAGAGTTTGAGAATATGTTATTCTCCAAACTAAAGACTACTGTGACATTCAGGGGCACACACCTATTCACCCTGCTGGCAATGGTCAAACTGAAAGATTCAGCCACACCCTGATTTCTATGTTGAGAGCCCTGCCTGAAAAAGCCCAAAGTGATTAGAAAAACACTGAATAAGGTGGTGCATGCATACAATTGCACCCAAAACAAAGCAACTGGGTTCTTCACCTACTACTTGCTTTTTGGAGTCCACAACTTCCAAAAGAAATCATGTTTGGCCTGACACCCAATGAGGAGAGCAGTTCTCACAGTGACTATGCAGAGAAATGGATGAAGTGCATGGCATAAGCGTACCAGCTAGCATCAACGATGGGTCAGAAAGGATAAGTTAGAGCAATGACATATTATAACAGAAAGTACGTTAAAACTGAGTCCAACTGCTATTAATTTTGGAGGGGAGAGTGCGGGACCCTTGTGGATACATTGTTTGTTACATGCATTATGTTGTTTTGCAGAATTAATTTAATTTTTATTTATTTATTGTGAAATTTCTTTGTTGTTTGCAGAAAGGAATTCTGTCACAGAATGTTTTGTCATTTAGGCAGGAGTTACGGTGATACCACACAAGCAGAGGAATGGCCCACTGAGCAGGGACTTCACAGGTTCTTAGAAAAGTTTTCCAAAGCTGCTTCAGAGAGAGTGTGGTTATCAAGGTGTATTTTCTGTGTCTCAGCGCCAAAATAAAGCCCCCCGCAAATCACCCTTACGTCTCATTAATCCAACCGTAAATGTGCTACATAAGCTCCAGACTTTCATCACACCCCCTCCCCCTTCCTGGCCAAATCCTAGGACACATTATTTTGCCTCATTTCTACAAGAGGAACATAAATCAGACTCTTCATTCACTTGACACAAATTCATAATCCCGCTGATTTAATTGCACTAATGTTCTCTATAGAATAACATGCTGCCAAAACCACCAAACCACAAGTCTCAACAACTAGGCCCCCCATCCAGAATGAGGTATTGTTAACATATGAATGTGTGTCTAAGTGTGTGTATGAGTGCAGCTAATCTGTCTTCAAACACTCATCTCACCTGCCATAGCCAGCAAGGCATGTGTCATTGGGTTACAGTGGCCATAATTCCTCAGGATTAGCTCCAAAAAAAAAAAAAAATCTCACAATCTCACTTTACCCTCCGAAAGCTGTGATCTGATTGTGTGCCAGAGGTCGAAAGAACAAAGCCATCAATAAGGAGGGGGAGAGGGTATGAGGAGAGAGGTGGTGAACTCCTGTGATTTGTTGGCAGCAAAAGGTGCTGGGTTTCACCTAAATAATTCATGTAATGTGAGGGTCATGTCTGCCATAAAATGAAGACGATAGGGGATGGTTAAAGTGAGATAGAGCAAGAGGGAAATAATTATTAAAGCACTGTAAAGTAAAGAAAGCACTGATCGGCCAGATATGCAAATAAATATTAATTACTAGATATAAATAAAATCAGGGCAGATGGAGGAGAGTCGTAATCAGATTTGACTTCTTTTAAATAGGTTTCAGTTAATGATCTTTTTTTAACCTGCAGTTGGTCATTTAGAAGATCAAAACCCTTCTTTACATAAATAGTAACAGTTTTGCGCATTGTTGTATTATTTGAGTCACTTTTTGCCATATATCTCCATTAATTTGTTCATTTTTGGGTTATTTTCTCAGATATATGGTTGTTTTTTCCTTCTGTGCATATTTCAATAACTGTACCGTATTTTCCGGACTATAAGGCGCATCTAAAAGCCGTCAATTTTGTCCAAATATGACACTGCGCCTTATAAT
>JAQQAE010012466.1:0-13156 GCA_029823295.1 Pseudamia nigra | reverse complement strand
CAATTTTCTACCCCTCAAGGGTTGGGGGGGTGGGGCAGGGTACACCCTGGATGAGTCGCCAGTTCATCGCAGGACTAACACATAGAGACAAACAACCATTCACACTCACATTCATGCCTATGGACAATTTAGAATGACCAATTCACCTAATCCCTAGTGCATGTTTTTGGTTGTGGTAGGAAGCGGGAGTACCTAGAGAGAACCCATGCAGACATGGGGAGAACATGCAAACTCCACACAGAAAGGCCCCACCACCCGGCGTCGGGTTCAAACCTAGGACCTTCTAGCTGTGAGGCACGAGTGCTACCCACTGCACCACCGTGTCACCAATCAGATAATCATGACAGAGCTTATTATAACGCTTTACTAAGTGTAAAATTTCTGTCCAGTATCATCTTAACTCTCTGTAAGCCTGTACAGTATATTAAAATTCTACTCACATTGACTGACATCCCATGACTTCCAAGGTCGAATGTGTTTAAAGGCACAATATGCATGTTAATAAAGGCTGAAAAAAGTGAAACAGGAATGTAGGATGCATGACTGAGCCTGTATCTGTAACATGTCAGTCTGCAGACCCACAATCTTGACATTGTGGTGCTGATGGACATACAGTGTGCTGCCGTGGCCCTATCATCTGTCCCGCTTCATTGTTCATTGTTCTCTAACTTCTCTAGTAGGGGATGTGCACATCTGCAGATACAATTGAATATCACATTTTTTTTATGACAAACAAAGAGACTTTCAAAAATGCACAAAAACAGTGCTTCATGTCACAGTTGAAGGAAACTTTTATGACTCTAGTGGCTTATCTGTGTTCCTTAAATGTAAATCGTCCAGCAAAGTCTGGACCTGAATGCGAGCAATAAAGGTGAAGACATCAATACAAATCAATCATACGAATGTAAACACTAAGTGAGCAGGTCCTGACACAGAGTCTGACTGCGAGGCCATGGTTCATGCAGGGAAAATGGAGGAGAAGGAAAACACAGCTAATTATGAACCTTTCTTGCTGACACAGGCTGAGTGCAGAGACAGTCATAACAGAGTTGTCACCTCAGGTCCTGTATCAATCAGGTTCAGAAACACCAATAAAGATAAAAATCTGCGCTTGTTCCTCAGAATGAAGATCATTTATGAATGTGTCAGGAAGCTGTTTATTTTAGCGTTAAAGACACGTCACACACTCCAGTGCTAAAGAAAAGACTCAGAGGATCACCACAGTCATTAGGATGAAAAATTATTCTGATACCAGTGGGTCAAGACCAAAGGGCAATTCTATTTACAAAGAGATGAAGAATCTAAATGTTTACAATTTTTTATCTGTTGTCTCACATTGTGCTAAATGAAAGAAGGAAATACTGGAAAGGCCTGCTTCATTAACTGATCTGTCAGCATGAGGGTTTAAACGCAGAGGGAAAAGAAAGAACCAGCGATTGATTTAAATACAAATACATTCAAATACAAGTGTGAGAGCACCTGAAACCTGTGACAATCTAACCACATTTATCTGCACTGACAGAGCAATAAACCAAAGTTACAGAGAAGAATGTCTGTGCTGTTCTGTTTAACCTGCTGCTACTGAAACCTCAGATTCACTTAACAGCAGAACAGAGAAGTACACAGATAAACCTTCATATCTGTGAAAATCAACACCTTTCAGGTGCATCAGTCAACAGCAGAGTCAGAGGTCAGGGTGTGCCCAGCGTTAATAGCTCAAGACCAGCTAAGAGGAACAGGCTTCCTGCAGCATTTTATTTTACCTTGAACAAAACTATGAAAACTATTCAAATTCAATGCAATTCAATTCATGTATTTATACAGCACCAACCATAATCTAAGATTATCTCTAAGTGCTTCACAATTCACAGCCTAAGCCACAAAAGGCTATAGAGACCAAATCCAACAGAACCTCGAAGAGCAAGACTGGGGTGACACGGAGGAGGAGAAACATCCTGTAACGGAAGAGGAAAACCTGTCTCCTCTGGACAGAGGAGAGATAAAAGAAAAGAGAGAGAGTAGAGCAACAAACAACACACATAAACCTCCCTGGAGAACATCTAAGTTCAAATGAATAAAGAGACCAATCAGACCTGTACAGCAGCTTCTAATGTCCAGTATCTTGTTCAAGTCTTAATACAAATTAATTTATGTGACAGAGTTCATAGTTCTTAAATCATTCAAAAAGATTTGATTTCAAAATTTGATTTTTATAGACTGACACAACTTTAAACCTAAGCCTAAGTTGAGTATAGCTTTCTGGCTTTGTGGTGCAGCAGGGTAGTCTACTGGAGCAGAATCCAAAAGTATGTCAACACAAGGTTTGATTGTTGTGAACTCAGAGTTCAGAGGGTCAGTGGAGTTTATAGTCTAAAACATTAGCATGACATGAGTCACTCACAATAAGCACTTCAACAAGTGCTTTAAAGTGCACCTACATAGTAAAAAACAAGCACTGTGTGTGTCACTGGTATGAAACAACATTGCATCACCTGGCATCTATTTTGCAGAACATGACTGCATGAAGGCTGTTACACATGTCCCAGCTGCAGCAGTTAAACAGCCTCCTGGCTCCACCTTGACTCTTTTTAATGGTAAATTACTATAACGTGATAGTTTAAATGTGTCCCATGGGCCACATGGTTGCCAAACAAAGTCAGGGCCTGGCTATCCGAGACTGGTGTTCACCTCATACTCAGTGTTTGAATTCAACAGTGTGGATTTACGCTGGCAACAGTGTGACAAAACAATGGGGCAGCGAGACGTTCAAAGCACAAGTAACAAGCTCGCAAGAATTGAGGAGCATGTGGGAAAGTGGTGACAATAAATTATATTGTTGTTGGCATTGCCTTGTGAACATTTGTAATAAAAATATCAAAAGACAACCGGAAAAGAAATGAGCAGGAACATTGTTTTTTACACACACTATGCATTCAATTTAAGCAAGTGTGACAAATTTAGCCAATCAGACAAAGCCTCGGCAGGCGATCAGTTGGTTTATGTTTGTCAATCATCATGGCAATATTACACAGTCTTGTCATGTCTCAGGTTTTCCTCATAACACAAAGGCCTGGGATGCATATTATAGTTAACTCATCTATAAAAGATTGAAACCAAGTTCTGAAAAATATGTTTTGAAATTAAAAAAACTATATTTCTGCAAATGGTCTGTTGTATCTGATTTTTCATTCTGCTTAACTTCAGCATTGAATAAATTATGCTTATATCTGAATGAGGTTCTGAGCAGCACACTGGCTCTCACACTGCAGAGTGTTATTTCAGAGATGTTTTACAACAGTTTCAAACACTTACACAAAAATGACATAATACCAGCCATGCTATTTGCCAGAAGCAATAAAGAAATGGCAGTGAGGCTACTTAAATTTGGTGAGAGGTAGGCTAAAGGAAGATCCTTTAAAAATTGAAGCAGATTCAGGAAAAGTGACAGAGCCTTTTGAGATCCAATTAGGTTATGTTTTCCTCAAAAACTACAAATTAATGAACAGATTTTGATAAAATTTTCAGGAAAGGTCAGAAGTGAATAACTTAGATTTCGATAGTGGTCTTGATTACCATCTGCATCTGTGAATTTGTAAACCATTTTAAATGAGCGTTGGTCCAGAGCAGACGGTGGTGTTTGTGGATCGGAGTCATATATGTCTTCTTCTTTTCCTGACAAAGTTTTAACTTGTAACTGTGGATTGCACGGTGAACTGTGATTTCTGGAAGTGTTCCTGAGCCCAGGCAGCGATTTCCAGTAGAAAGTCTTGGTTGTTTTTATGCAGTTTGACCTGAGGGCCCAACAATCACCAGCATCCAGTTTTGACCTCTGACTTTCCTCCTGATTCTCTGACTCTTTTGGTGATATTATTGACTGTAGATGGTGGATCCTCAAAATATGAGACATTTTACATTGAGGAACATTGTTCTGAAATTGTTCCACAATTTTTAGACACAGTTTGTCACAGATTGATGAACCTCTGTCCATTTATACACGTGACAGGCTCTGTCTCTGTAAAACGCTCCTTTAATCCCCAGTCATGTTACTAACCTGTTACCAGTTAACCTAGTTAGTGTCAAATGCTTCTCCTGTTGGTTTTTATTTATGGCAGTTACTTTTCCAGTCTTTCTTTGCCCCTTTTCCATCTTTTTTGAGATGTGTTACCGCCATCAAATTCAAAAGGAGCTAACATTTTATATGACATGGTACAATATGATATGTAATATGTAACAGATGTTGTTTTTGTTCTATTGGGAATAAAACACGGTTTAAGAAATTTGCAGATCATTGCATTCTGTTGTTATTTACATCCCAATGTTTTTGGGAACTGGGGTTGTGTTCGCAGTAGTGCATTACCCCTGGTAGGTAATTTTACCTCTCCATTTTCATAAATTTTTCCAACAGGGAAACAATAATTTTGGAAGCTCAATGGTTTAGTCACTTGTCATAAAATACTGTACCACAAAACATGCTGCTGGGTGTGGCCTCTGACACTAATGCATCTCTGACATATTTGATGATAATGTATACTGTGTAGTGTACTTTAACATTTTAGATGTTTTCCAAACAAACATTTTCACCATATTAATAATAAGGAATAAAAATCTTCATGTATAAGGTTTCACACAGCAGGCAGGTGTTCAGTGTTTGTGACCTTAAAAGACAAAGATTAGACAAAATATTAGACACTTTATTACTGTTATCACTTCTCTGCATAAATCTGTCATTGTGTCGTGCAGGCTCTAATGTGTATTTGAGAAAAGAGGACTGAGGTAACGCTGTAAATGTTCAAGAAACAAAAATAAAAGGCCTTTCTTTAATTCCCGTCTAACTCTGACCATCTGAAAGTTGAAGTCTGTTCGCTATCATCCTGCTCCATCTGCCATCTGCTTCCAGTTGGCTTCAGAGGAGATTACAGACCAGGAAGGAGGTTCTGGTCCAACATGTGGTTTGTACCTTCACACAAAGCTAACCACAAGCTGTGACCTCCTCTACACCCACTACCACACCAGGGAAACACTCACTGTGGACTGCGGCGATGTAACACCACGCACAGCACCAGAGTGGGGCAGGTCGAGCCGCCTAATGGGCTCCAGACCAGAACGCCGCCACTCACCGAGCACTAAGGAGCGGGATTACATTTCATTGGATGCAGATGCCTGGTTATGGATCTGGCATTACATTGGCAATGACATCATGAGCTGAGCCTACTCAAAAAAAAAAAAAAGTGTGAGCGGCATGGCGCTTTGATCTGGTTTGACTGGCAGATTTGGTGACATGACAGAAGTGTTGTAAGTAGACTTGAAAAAATTTGGGTTTTGAGGTTTTTGCGAGTTCCTGTAAAGTGAGAGATTTATTTTAAGAGTTGTTTTTATTGTTTTTACGTCTAAGTTTAGTTTCTGTTTTCAGTTTGTTTTAATTACATTTGCGGGTGTAGAAGTAGTTTTACTTTTATTGATGTTTTCAGGAAGTGACTTGTTCTAGTTTTGTAGTTTTAGTGTTTGAGGAATTATAAGGAAAGCTTTGATTCACAAACGATACAATGGGCTTGTGCTTCACCAGTCACACATTTTCACCTCTTCATCAGTCGTTTTTCTTTATTTTTAACATTGTTGATCAATACTAAAGACATCCAGACTGTGAAAGAACACATATGGAATTATATCCAAACATCAGCTCCAGTGAAGTTAGGGTGACGTAGGACATAAAAAACACCATACAATGACTTGCAAATTCTTTTCAACCAATGTTCACTTGAATACACTACAAAGACAAGATATTTAATGTTCAAACTGACTTAATTTTATTTGATTTTTTAAAAATATTTACTCATTTTGAATTTGATGCTTGCAACACAGGCCCCAGGGAAGGCCCAGGACACGCTGGAGGGGCTATGTCTGATGCCTGCAACACGTTCCAGAAGAGCTGGGACAGGGGCAAAAAAAGATGCTCAAAAACACCTGTTTGGAACATTCTGCAGGTGAACAGGTTAATTGGAAACAGACGAGTGTCATGATTGGATATAAAAGGAGCATCCCCGAAAGGATCAGTCGTTCACAAGCAAGGATGGGGTGAGATTCACCACTTTGTGAACAACTGCATGAGCAAATAGTCCAACAGTTTAGGAACAACAATTGTCAACGTACAATTACAAAGAATTTATAGATTTCAACATCTACAGTCTGTAATATCATCAAAAGACTCAGAGAATCTGGAGAAATTTCTGCAAGCTGCAGGCGTGAAAACCAGCATTGTATGTCTGTGACCTTTGATCCCTCAGGTGGCACTGCATTAAAAACCGACATTGTGTAAGGATATTACTACGTGGGCTCAGGAATACTTCAGAAAACCATTGTCAGTCACACAGTTCATCTCCACATCTACAAGTACAAGTTAAAACTCTACCATGCAAAACGAAAGACATATGTCAACAACACCCAGAAATGCTGCTGGTTTCTCTTAGTGTGCTGTGTCGAATCTGTCCACATTTACAGCTTATGGAAATCATGAACGTTGTGTCCTCTGGGCTAAAGAGGACCATCCAGATTGTTATCAGTACAAAGTTCATAACCAGTGTGATGTATAGGGGTATGTTAGTGCTCCCCATGGGTGACTTGTACATCTGTAAAAGCATCATTACAGGTTTCAGAGCAAGATATGCTACACTCAAGCAATGTCTTTTTCAGGAACGTCCCTATTTATTTCAGCAAGGCAATGTCAAGACACATTCTGCACATGTTACAACAGCATGGCTTTATACTATAGTAAAAGTCCACACCTGTCTCCCACTGAAATTGTATGCAGCATTATGAAGCACAAAATGTGACAACGGAGATCCTGGACTGTTGCGACACTGAAGTCGTAGATCAAGCAAGAATGGGATAGAATTCACCAACAAAGTTTCAACAGCTAGTGTCCTCGGATCCTAAATGCTTACTGAGTGTTGTTAAAAGGAAAGGTGATGGAACACAGTGGCAAACATGACCCTGTCCCAGCTCTTCTGAAACCAACTTCACTGGAATAGTGGTTTGTAGTAAATACAAAGTGTCCAAACTTGGAAGAATAACTTGGACATAAAACATGAAATTCTGTGAAGGATCAGGAGTAGGTCTGATTGAGTGAGGAGACAGGAAGAGTCCCACAACTTCACTGAGATCTGAAGCACAGTTACAGCAGTGACAGAAAATATTAGAAAACGGTTAGAGCTTTGTCTGTGAAATCAAACCTGTCTACAGTCCACATGAAAGGGCTGCTCAGTCCTTCTCACTGTCAAAGCTCCATTGATGCTTGCACACACAAGGTTAAAGGTCAGTCAGTGATTTCCACTTCTGGACCCAGTAAGTCAGTAGTGACCGAGGAGTTATTGAGCAGATAGTTGACACAGAACTTAAAACAGCCCAAAACTCTTCTCAGAAGCAGAGATACCATCTCATGGGGTCAGAGGTCACAGGAAGCTGTTCTACATGTACAAGAGTCACATATTTCTTCAGCTTAAGAGGCGAACCCATACCACTCAGCCCATGATGCCGAGGCGTAAAAACCAAGCACGGTGCCGCAGAATGCATAAAAACCTTCTACGTACGTACTCTGGTCCAAACATTCACTCTTTAAGCCAGCAGTGGAGGTAGGCCTGTCAGAATTATTACCTCCGCTAAGGAGGCTATTCTTGTGTCAGTGTTACTTTATCTGTTACGAAAAGTTATGAACAGATTTGGATGAAATCTTCGGGATAGGGCAGAAATGCCACAAGGACCAATTGATTAAACTCTGGGAGTGATATGGATCATTGTCTGGATCCAGAAGATTTCTGAAGGATTCTTCACCATTCTGAGATAGGTCCAAATTCAACATGTGTCCTCGTGATGCCACAAATAACACCCAGAAAATTTATACACAGTTTCTATATTTTCTATGTTAAACATGTTTAAACATAGCTATTGTAAGGTGTAAATCTACAGACATGCAACTGACACTAAACTGTAGCGAAAGTCTGCTGATTCACTAATCTGTCCATGGATTTGATGTATCTTCAACATTTAGTAGAGGTAGATGCAGAAGAAAACCACCATTATGGAAATATTATTTTTCATAACTAACCATTGAACTAATAATAATGTGTATGTGATTCCAAATGCTGATCGTAGGTTTTCATGGTCAAAGAATCCAATAATGAGGCTCAAATAAAATTAAGAATATTAGTTTTGGTGCAATAACATTATGGGACATTTTGATGATGCATTATGTTTCACCACCACTATCAGGGGTTTTAAACACTCTATAGAAGTATATTTCAACTAACCTAAAAGAAACAACTCAAAATGTCTTCAACATGTGGGAGCTCTTTAATAAACTCCAAGCCGAGCATCCAATCCTCCTCCATTACTGACGTGAGGAATGCTCATGTTTCTGGAGTTATACACCACCCAGCAGCTGATGATGTGGTGCGACACCTCTGACTACACAACGCTGACATGCTGTCTCAGAGTCAGACGCTGAAGCAATGTGATGTTATCGTTGCTCTGTTTAATGAAAGGTCGATGGTTCAAAATGCCTGAGGATTCAGACACTGACCACATTAACACTTCACAAGGGTTCACTATAACACGACTTCATATCAGTCCATCTTTATCTCCCCTTTGATTTGTGTCAGTTGGGATTATAGCTCTGCACAAAGACAGACTTTAATGTCTGCAGTTTGACAATTTCACCTTTGTCGAACAGATAAATCAGGGCAGAGGAATTTTGGCCTTGACGCTGTCGTGTAAATGAAGGCAATTCCTCAAACATCAAACCTGGTCAACAAAAGGAATGTTTCATATATGTGATTGAGTGCAGTCACGACAAGGTTCAAATGTGAAGGTGAGCCACTTGTCAAACACATCGCAGAGATTAATAACGGGTAAACATACACAGTACTCGAGTAAAAGTACTTTATAATTAGTGACTAAAGTAGAAGTAGAAGTACTCATGAACATAAGGACTTGAGTAAAAGTAAGGTCTCTCATAAAAAAACTACTCAGGTAGTGAGTAACCTCATAATGTGGAATTCGTTATGTGTTCAAACAAATATTTCCTTGATTATTTTGATCTTTTTTGCTTATTTTGTTGATTTATTTTCAGTTTTGTTGGTCATTTTGATCATTTATAAATTACTAGATTATTTTGATTTTTTTTGTTTATTTTTAATAATTTTTCTAGTATACAGTATTTTCTTTTTTGCACCATTTTTGCTGCTTATTTTGTTAACTTTCTTGATTATTTTGGCCATTTTTGCCTGTTTCCGCACTTATTGTGTGGTTCTTTTGTTCAGGTTCTTTATTATATTATTAATTTTCAATAATTTACTAGATTTTTTGTTCATTTTTGCCTATTTTGTTTAGATTTTGTTCATTTTTGTGATCATTTTTTAAAATAAATTTTTGGAAATTTTATTGTTTAGTTTATTCCTTTTGATAATTTCAAAAGTAACTGTGAACTGTAAAGGTAAAGCGTATTCCACAAAGCAACTACTCTCGGAAGTACATTTTTGCAGAAAAAAACTACTCAAGTACATGTGAAGGAGTAACTGCACGTCTTCAGCTAAACAATTAAAAGAAGCTGACTAGCAACATGCACTGCTTTGTGTCCATCAACAATCCTTCTCGCATCTAAACTCATTTCTTTTGTTTCTGACACGAAGCCTTTATAAGTGATGCCTCAAATCCTCTGGACAGATGTTCAGTTTTATCTTCAGTTCACACACTTTGGCCATTACTCAGCTCCTCAGTGATGGCTCGTGCTCTGCCTGAATAAAAAGGTCACTCTTTCTGGGAGTTAATTTTTGCCGGGGTCATTTTTGTTTTCCTAAAATAAGTCTGTTTTTGTTTGCAAATAATATTAATTTACTGTTTCTAAATGAATGTAGCATGATTTGAAATGCTCTGTAAAAATCTGGCACTCTGTTGAACAGCAACATTTTCATGGGGGGGGGCGCTAATAATGTTACATGTGCCTTGCATATCATGGAAAGTTTGGGACCATAATTAAAATGCTATAAAATCACACAAATCTTGTGAAAGATCAAATAAGTCACATAAACTCACCTGTACTGCTAATAGTGTCCTAGCTTTTTACTTTTACCTCAATATTGGGTTACGGTAATCTAGAAACATTTCCAGGGTCCCCACTCTATTCTTAAAATTCTTTTCCGACTTTTTTCAGGACATGTTCAGCGGCTACAGTATGACAGACGAGTTATTCCAAGAGCACAACAATACATCCTCCTGAAACAAGCAACACTCTGAAATATGGAAAGTTGCTAAAAAAAATCTAAATACGGTAATAAATTTAAGAATCATGAACAAAATACCACCAAATTTTAGCAAAAACATCAACAAAATGAGCAAAAAGAGCAAAAAATCAAGGTAAAAAATGAAAAAAAAAACACAAAAATGTAGCAAAAAATTCAACAAAATGAGCTCAAATATAAAAAAATCAACAAAATTAAAAATGAAAAAAAAAAAACCAAAAATTTAACAAAAACTTAACAAAATAAGCAACAAAAATCATCAAAATATCAAGCAAGGTAACAAAAATGATCAAAATAATAATTTTCCAGGACAAATCGAGTTTTTCCTGGACATTTGACATTTTTTCTCATTTTCCATATGTTTTCCATGACTGGAAAATTGGTCAATCATTTTTCTAGGTTTTCCAGGATGCATGGGAACCCTGATTTCCCCTTCCATCCACACATGAAGGACAGATGTGTAGTCGGGCTTAAAAAGTACTTTGGATCCTCCTACATTAATCAAACTGATGTTCAGGTGTTAGTTATTCTCTACAGAGGAACAGAGGAATACATGAGAACCTGCAAAAACCTGACAGCAGTTGATAAAAAGATTAGAATCTCGGTGTTGCATAACCGCTCAGGCATCCGGTGAAAGCTGAAACAAAACTGCACCCTCATCTAACACACGGTGAAAACATGAACCAAATACTAGATCACCAGCACAGTCAAGGATGTGCCTCATCACCTCCAACACAAACACTCAGCTGATCCGATCCTCGTCGACACACAGCATGACAGTGAAGAAGAAACACGTTAACAGTGTGGGATGAGCAGCTGCAACTGATGGTTATTTCCATTAATGTTCAATAGGATGATTCACCAACCAGCAGTTGAAAACCTCACAATGTTTCACTGATTCCCCAGAACACAAGAGTGCACAACTGGAGAAAGGGACACCAGTGTATTTGAGAAGCAAATGTTTTCATGAAAAACAGGAACCTGAAAACCCACGTATTAATTTCTCATGTGCAAAGACATGTGATATCATGTAACGCACAGGGGCAGTGTATATGGTTTTACATTTTAAACCCATTTTACCACATGATGACATGACAAGAGAGTGGGGAGTGACATGCCGTAAGGGGCCACAGGTCAGATTCGAACATCGCCCTCTGCAATCCGGCCTGGGTCATGCGGGTGCCCTCTACCGGGTGAGTCACAGAGGGCCCCCAGCAGAGCATCTTTGTTGTCTCGAACAGTTTTTTTTTTTTATATGACCAGTAACATGAATATAAATGTGCAATGACCCAGTCATAGTTCATCAATTTTAAAAGTGTGTTGCTGGTTATCAAGTGTGGCAGAGATTTTATTAATTTACTAATTTAAGATCAATTCAGCTAACACATTACAGCGCTGCACCACCGTGTAAATATACAGGATCATACTACTGTCCTGATAACACTACAATGCACTGAAAAACACTAAAGATGATGATTAACTGTAGCTGCTTGTTAAAATGAAAGCATTCCATGTGATTCAATGATGGTTATGATGTCTGGCGTCAGCTTCCACATGTGTTTCATACAAACTAAAGATGTTTTCTGTGCATCATAATGTCTGCAGAGTCCAAACATCTTTGAACCCACAGACATAGAGACAGCACATCTTGAGTTCTCATCGTGGTTAAATGTTATTTCACAGCCAAATACTAACGGTTACAAGAGCCCTGCAGTTTTATTTAACTAGTGCCACGACAGCTAAGCATTTAACCGAGTAGACAGGATGTTCAAGGGCAATTTCAACAACACCCATTACATGATCCTGAAAAATGCGACAAAGAGGGCACAGGACTCACAAGGGTGTGTTAAAAAAATTAAAGCAATGCCATATCACAAAGTGCCTACATCACACTGGAGTTATTGGAGGTGGAGGTCTACTCCCTCCAGACTCCCTGAAAGCTGCTATCAGTCTAGTCATCCTGAAATGATGGCTTCAGCCTCAGTGAAGCCTGAAGTCCGAGGTTTCAGAGACACAACTGTTCAAGTGCAACAGAGGGTGAGGAATCTGATGGTGACTGGGGCGGCAATAGGAATCAGTCGTGCTCTTTGAAATTTTTAAGAGTCAGACAGTGATTTTCTATATTATATCATTTTTCCTGGATGCCAAACCATTACCTAGCAGCATTCAGCATTAGAGAAGGTTGTGTGAAGGCATGCAAAGCTTTAAAAATATTCTAAATATGCATAAAATATAAAAAATGACCTACAGGTATTTAAGAAATGGTTTAAGAACAATGTTGACATTATGGCAAATGCATCAGTGTAAAGTACTGTAGAGATATGCACTGAGCTTTTGGATTGCCCTGTATGATATATTACCACTGTGTGCCGCTGGAATAAGCCTCTGCCCTCCGAGCCTCCGACCAACACATGGTAAACAGACAGTGGCAAAGCAGGTCAATTCTAACCTTTTTTATGAAGCTAAGGGTGTGATACTGGAGAGCTCGTACACAGTCCGTCCAGACATTCAGCTCTGTCCCTGGACCCACACCAACCAAACATGGCACAAGGCTTGGGGGGAGGGTTACTATGCATATAAATTAAGTCACAGTGTTAATAATTCCAAAAACCTATTTGAGCCAAAGTGCCTAAACTACTATAGTTAGAGGCACCGACTTTCAATGTCATAGATTAGACACCAGGTCACGTCTTGCACATCAAATTCCCTTGAAGATTCTTAGGATCTTTGACCTAGATGCATTTCTAGCTACAGTATCTCACAAAAGTGAGTACACCCCCAACAATTCTGCAGATATTTAATTATGTCTTTTCCTGGGACAACACTGAAGAAATGACACTTTGACACAATGAAAAGTAGTCAGTGTT
>JAQQAE010012464.1:0-13157 GCA_029823295.1 Pseudamia nigra | reverse complement strand
GAGAGGAGAGGAGAGGAGAGGAGAGGAGAGGAGAGGAGAGGAGAGGAGAGGAGGATGGGGGAGGTGGAGGGTCGAGAAGAGAGGGGAGGAAGTACCAAACAGTGAGTTGCCATGGTTATGAAAGGACTGCTGCCACACTGGAAGGCTATACACAAACACACACACGCACACACATACACACACTACTCCCCTGACAACAGTGAATAGACCTATCTATGCACATCTTTTGAGGAGAGCAAAAAGACACCTGGGAATATAGGCCAACAACTGAATGACTATGATTACATTCCATGCAGATGTTACAACTAAATATAATTTCAAACAGAAGCTAAACAAATATATTTAAGGGTGACAGACTGCACCATTTAAGCAGGCCAAGTCTTACATTATTATTGTTCATATGCATGCTGTACATTAGTGCTACATAATCTCTATATAATATTAAACAAATGAGACCGCTAACATTGATTTCTAGAGTCAGTGCTAGCTTTGCTAAGGTTAAAGCAGTATATACACCTCATTATTGTGTACTATGAGAAAGCAAACCACATTCTTTTGATATTATTTAATAAAAAGGCTTTTCAAGTTCATGAAGTGAAACACTTCCCTCTCAGTAAGTTTGAAAAGTCAGAAACAGACTGAGAGTAAAGTGATTCATGCTTGAATGTCTCAGTGTGACTCCAACGGAATGACAGGTGGGCTGTTCAGCCCCAATTTCATGGCATGGAGGTGTCTGAAATTTCGATCATCATCAAAGGGGGAGGGGTTAAAAAGATCGTTAAACAGCAAGCGGCACGTTGTGCCATTTTCATCAGTTTTCATCTATAATAACTCACCTTTACTGATACCAGTTTATCACACAAATTAACTTAAAATTTAAAAATTATAGTTTAGTGTTTCATATCACTTTAAAAGGTCCTAAAATTGAATTGATGTGAAGGATGTGTTCATGTGACATTGCACTGTAACATGGGTTCCAATAGTGAACCAGGATTAGGATGGGAATAGACAGTTCTTTTCCAAACCACATTGTAATGATATAAAATCAGATACTGTTTTGAAGAAAGAATTGTTTTAAGTAACCTTTAACTTGTTGCCATGAGCCCCGCCTTTTTGCAGATTAAATATCACAGCTGTGCTGAAAAGGCCCGTCATCATGTCTGTATAACACAATATGCTGTGATGCATGCTGCAGACAGTATGATTGGATTTAAAGCACACTTCCATTATTACCTGTTTCCTTGTTCGCGTCTTGCCCGTTCGGAGCTTGATGTATCTTGCTATCAGCTCATTTCGACCTGGAGGAAAAAGACACAGGACATAGTGATGAAACATTACCAGTGATCCTATTTCAACACACACACACACACGTACACACAAACAAGCCCATACATACTAATTACTTCAACTTCATCTTTCTTTCTCACAGACAATCAGAGCACAAATCATATGACCCCGACAAACAACTTAGAGGCTGATTTAGGTCTGCTGACCCAGTGACCCTGTGACGTGCAGTTTCACAGAGCAGCGCTGTAATCACCGATACCCCTGTTGAGCCCTCCACACACACACCCCCACACACACATACATACACACACCACAGCCCTGAATACACATGACCCAACAATACAGGCATTCATGCAGACTGGCCGTCCCCTGATTAAAGGAACCAGCAGGCCAGCTGTACCCATGCTTATGTGTGTGCATGTCCACACACGCGCACGTACACACACGCTCACAATGCTGAATAATTCAACCCATTGAATAGGGAGGAGAGCAGACTCAGCATGACCTGGCGAGTATAGATTAGTGAGAGAGACAGGGAAGAAAAAAGATGCATAAGACCAGTGTTACATCCAGAAAACGTGTGTGTGTGTGTGTTTGTGTGTGTGTAGTGTGTGTGTGAGTGCTTGTCTTCACATGTAACCAGAGTGTCTACAGGTATCAGATGGTTCAATTTGCTACATTTTAGATAATTTTAAACCGAAATTTAAGGCTTATGTTCAGAAAGTTAATCCATATTGTCTCAATTTTTTTAACTTTTTAAATGTATTTCACTCTTAAAATGTGCAACATCATACGAGTCATAAGCCAGGGTAGTTCTAGTGCAGGTCAAAAGCCCAGATAAATGGAGAGGGGTTGTGTTAAGATGGGCAACCGATGGAAAACCTTGGCCAAAATAAACAAATCTTAAGAAGCAGATTTATTGTGGTGAACCCTCATGGGAACAGCTGAAAGTAACAGAAAGATATACAAAGGATAATAGGATGTATAAAATGAGGATTGATTTCAAAGATTCAAGAAATTAACAAAGAATGACCAAGAAAATGAACAGATATTGGCCAAAATAATCCACATGAAAAAAATCAAGAAAGTGAACAAAAAAATATTAAAATGAAATAAACTGAAAAAAACCATACAAAAAAATACAGAAATAAAATCAAAAAAAGAACACCCCCCCCCAAAAATACACACATTCATTAAAAAGTTAATAAATGAATAAAATAGTCAAAAAAGCGACCAAAGAGTCAGAGAGAGTAATCAACACAAAAATAACTGTGAAAAATGTACAAAAATGGCTAAAATTATCTACAAATTGGCTAAAAACAAATAAAATATTCCACAAAATGAATAAATATTGAAGGAAATATCAACAAAATTAATTTAAAAAAAAAATGCCACAAATTGTCAGAAAAGTGAACAAAAGTGGACAAAATAATCAAGAGAGGGAACAAAAACATAATTATCAAAATGATCCACAAAGTGATGAAAAAATCCACAAAGTGATGAAAATGGACAAAATCTAGCACAAAATGAGCAAAAACTGAACAAAATAATCAACAAAATGAACAAAAATGATCAAAATAATGCACCAACTGACCAAAAAACTGAAAAAAATCTTCTTCAAAACAAACAAATCTACACTTTCCAACAAATAAATTGGGTTCAAAGTTTAAGAAAAAGTACAAAGTAGGTGCAGTTGGTTCAAAGTTGCTTTAAAGCTCAAAAATGTGGACAAAAATGTGGACACTGGATCAAATGTCCATCACAGTTAATATATGACAAATTCAAATGTAAGATTTAATTACTTTTGCAGCCATATCCTTGTAAAATCCATGCTTAAAATCTGTTGATGCTCTGGTAACACAGATTACTATGTAATAGACTCTTACAATGGGCTTTTGAGGCTCTAAAATTCAAACAGCAGACATTTACTGTATTTTTTTTCCTAATTGTGGCATTTTTATGTTGTGTTTTTATTTGCTAACAAGCGTGTTTGTGGCTTCTCTGGCTTATTTTAGTTTGGTTTTGGTTTTTCTCCTGGCCTGCTTTTTGTTCCGACCAAGTGGAAAACCAAAGTCAGGCCAGCTGGCCAACTGATGGTCAAGATCAGCACAAAGCCAAACCTCTACACACTACCCAAATGGCTTGCAACAATAGCCCTAACTAACTAGCAGATGGTGAGTGTGCATGTGTGTGTGTCCGTCTGTGTGTGTATGTGCGTGTGTGTGTTCGGACCAATCCTACTCTCGCTGTGATAGGGAGCTTAGACTGATAAAATCTACAGCTCCCCATGCAGGTGTTTTCCTTCTAGCAAGTCAAAAGCTGCGACTGACGACAGCATGCAAACACACACACACACACACACACGTACGTGGATATACATGCATGAGTGGCAACACACACACACACATAAATCGAGACACACACACAGAGTCCTGGCTGCAAAGGCTGACATCTGACTCCAGAGGGGCCAGCTGGTCTTTCTAGGAGGCTTAACGGTGAATTATCATCCTTCACTAACCCTGCGGCACACATCCCTCGCCCTCACCCCTCACCCCCTCTCTCAAAAACTCTCCAGCACACACATGGAGAGACAGAAAGAGAGAGAGGGAGACCATTCCCTCCCTCTGTCCATCCATCCATCCATCCTCCTGGCTGTTCCCTTTCTCCCTCCTCTGTCGTTCTGTCTCATCGTGAATAGGCTTTCCTTATGCTCCCTCGCCCACTCTCTCTCTCTTTCCATCTCTGGTGCCCAGTGAAAGACTTCAAGGCCAGAGTCAGATGGTCATTAACCGTGACACCCCCCCCCATCCCTATCTCCAGGCTGTGTGTGCAAGCAAATATTAAGGGAGGCAAACAAAATTCAAATGCAACTTGTTTGTTTTTTTGGATCATGATACAATTTCACATGTTTTCTGCACACATAAATATTTTTCCTCAAGCAGTGGTTCACAAACTTTTTCTTTTCAAGACCCAAAAGATAGATCTGGCATGTCCTCGCCCAAAATGAATTAAAACCTGACTGTTAATGAATGCTGAAATCGTAATGTAAAAAACAATGAGATGTGCAAGAGCGACGACTGAACAAATAAGTCAGCATAATAAAGAAAAGAGTCAAGAAACTGCGCAAAAATGAACAAAACTTTAAAAAAGTGAGCAAAAATTAACAAAATAATCATGATAAAGATCATAAAGGAACAATATACTTCATTAAATATGAATAAAACAGTACCAAATTCTTCCCAAAATCTTCAACACTCACTAAAGTAATGAAGAAACTGAGTGCAATTCACAAAATAATCAAGAAAGTCTACAAAAATGAGAAGAAAACGAACAAAAATGTGAAATAATAAATACAAAGACAATAGAATCGACAAAATAATGAAAAACATTAACACAAACATGAGCAAAAACAACTGACATAATGTCAGCGATTCACAAAAAACTCCAAGATGATAAAGAAAATGAACAAAAATTAGCTAAAAATTGGCAAAATGAGCAAAAAATAAACAAAATAATAATAATAATAATTAAAGCTGCAAGCAACGATAATCAGCCTGAGCCTCTGACACGCGCAACCATGAGCAGTCATTCACTGCACCAGGCTGCCATCACTGTATGTCACCATGTCAATGGCATCAGCATTGACATGTAAATCTGTGCTGGTCAGGTCTACTGTGAAGTATGTGATACTTGATACTGATATGACGATCTACCATAGAGCTACATAGACTACGTGATTGTGGCAATGGGTCGCCATTCGCCATGTTACCATGGCAACAACACCATTTTTGACATGCAGTTGTAATTAGACCACATATCTGATGAAACATGTCAAATTTGATGAAGATTGACCAAAGCACAGCAGAGTTATAACCACTTCCTGTTTCATGGCCAAGGTTCGCCATCTGCCATGTTACCATGGCAACAGCATCAATATTGGCATGTGGAAGTTTTCAGGTCAGGTGTCCTGTGAAACATGTGAGATTTGATGCAGATGTGATGATCTACCATGGTGTTACATACACTTCCTGTTTTTGACAAAGGTTCACCATTCGCCACATTACCATGGCAACAAAGTCATTATTGACATATAGATGTATTTAGGCCATGGTCCTAATAAAATATATATAAAATTTGAAAAAGGTTGGATGATAGACATTAAAGTTACAGCCACTTCCTGTATGGTGGCAAGAAGTGAGTTCATGCAACGTTACCATGGCAATGACGCCATTTTAGACAAACAGTAGTAATCAGACCATGGATCTGATGAAACATGTCAAATTTGGTGAAGACTGAGAAAAGTAACCCCGAGTTATAACCACTTCCTGTTTCATGGTGAAGGTTACCGAGATTCGACAAGGCTCACGAAAGATGGCACATTGCCATGGCATCCATTGACATGTTCATGTATTCAGCTTGGGTGTGTGATGAAATGTGTCAGGTTTGGTACAGATTCAATGAGCCACCTCTGAGTTATGGGCATTTCCTGTTGCTTGGCGAATATTTTTCATGCAAAAAAATTGTGAAAATATGGCCGATCACTATGGCAACATCTTTTGAGTTTTGTACAAGCCTTCAATAACTTTTTCTGATCCACCTGTGGACTTGCTGTGTCGCTAACATCAAGTCATTCGGATGAAGCATTTCAGACTAGTTTGTTCAAACGTTCAGAAATTCGCCGCGGCCACCCGCAATTGGGCTACGCAACCCAGGTGACCTTTAATTTAAAAAAATTTTCATCACTTCTGATGTGTGTGCCAAGTTTCATGAGTGTGCGACGACATTTACTATTTCAAAAATGCAATCGATGCGGCTGAAAGAAGAAAAAGAATAAACGGAGCATTAAGAAGAGGCTCTCGCCGATGCACTTTGTGTCTGGCTCGGGCCTAATAATAATAAAGGAACTAAATAAACAGCATCATGAAAAAAATGAAAAAATTATTCACAACATTAACAAAAAAATATCAAAAGTAACAAAATACAGACAAAGTGGGAAAAAATAGCAAAAACTGACATGATTCACAATATAATTAAAAAATGAACAAAAAGTATTGACAATTGTCAATAAATTAACTAAATAATAAAGGTTCCATGTCCTATATTATTAACTGCCACATATGCTGCCGTCCACCACCCTCCCTCAGTCTGTAGAATGATATAGAGCTGGATCTACGTTACACTACAACAGCTCAAAAGCCTTATATGGGCAACACTTTGCTGAGCACGCTCACTAACAACGTTACAGTTCATTATCATGTACCCTGTGAAGACCTCAAACACGACAGGAGCTGAATTCTGGCCCTGAGCTGTGCCTCACTGACGCTGAGTGGGGACTTGTGCCTGTTACAGCATCCACAGAACAGGACCAGGCCCTCAAAGTGGCAAACACTGGGTTTCAGATACTGTAATGCACCTCACAAAAATCACCGGTATTATAGTCTTAAGAAAACATCAATTTGAGAATCAATTGTCAACATTGTTATACACACTTTAAATGTTCAATATGTATGATTCAGGCAAGATAGTGTGTTTACATGAAGTTATTGACGGAGGTTTTCGCTCGTAAGGAATATGTTGTGATGATGCCCTGTGAGTACACAGGGTTGGAGAATATATAAACATAGCCTGCAACGTAAAAGAACAATACAGAAAATGTAATAACAACAAAAAATATCATAAACACATTAAAGACATGGATAGAAATTTACAATAGTCCTAAGAAAATGTTAACAGTTGCTTGAAGGCTTCTAATGTCATTTTTTAAACATAAACTAATTTTCACCCTGAATGCGTTGGGTCTGTTTTGTGCTGAGAGCTGGTCATTTGTTGATGTTAGCTAAGGCTGACATTTTAACTGTTACAGTACAGCAGAAAATGCACAGGTGTGATTACTTTAATTCACCATAGCTGCAGCCCATCTCAGTGTATCACTCCCAGGGTTTTTGTTTCTTCACCCCGGCCCCTTGGCAAGGCTTTATGACACTGATATGGAACTGATCCCGTAGGTCACCAGTGTTTCTCCTGTTAAATCAAAATGTCTGCTGCAAAAAAGCTCTACGTCCTTGCCTGCATACATAATAACAGCTTGTACACTGATTTCTGCATGAAGCACTGCCTGTACCTGTTCAGCATGATATGGATAAGTATGGTTTTGCTAACATTAGAGACCATGTGTTGCTTTTCTGCTGACAAAATGAAGCTCCACCCCTAAAGGTTTTGACCCATGGGACAAAACTTTGGAAAAAAATTGCATTATAGTCAATGCTGGATGGCAGATAATTTTCTGACCCCAATTGTCAACTTAAGTCAAAAATGAAAGTTCTAAAACTGTTGCCTAATGACTGAAAAATAGTCATTATAAAAACTACAAGCAAGACATGTCACCCATCAAACAGTTGGTCTCCCCTCAATCTCTGGAGAGCTACATAAGAGTATCTGTAGCTCATCGTGAACCAACCACAATTCTTCATTAATTACTTCTCAAAAACAGGGTGAACTATGTCAAGTTAGTGGCTATTTTGGTGGTGATGTATATCAAGTGAGACCTAATGAAGTATACCAAGCTTTTTCAGACAAATCTAAGTAATATTTCACTATTTTTGAGACAAACTGCGATTATCTTGACTTGTAAAATTATCTATTAACAAACATCATATGGTAGTGATGATGTGCACCAAATGGGATGTGATTCCTGAAGTTACGTAGGTCCTATAACTTGGAAGAGACGGAGGGGACAGTGGGTGGGACTCAGGCTCTCAGCTGTTCATTATGGTGACACAGCATGAACATGTGATCAGACGTCAGCACAACTACAGCGAGTAGTTATAACCATCAAAATGAAACGTAGTTTTAAAACTTTTTCAGATGAGCAGTTGTGCAGATGTGAAATCTGTAGTGAAATGATCAAGATAGGGTCTAATTGTAAACTTTGTCTAGTGGTTTTGATGACTCCCCACTGGCTTGACTGTGAGTCTCATGGTGTCTCCAGACTCACCACAGCAAAGCAGGGTCCAAAAATAGCCCCCAATAGTCTTGCTTAGTGTCTGGTCCTATGAAGTGAAAATACAAGAAATCCCTGACGAACGGGTGCGTGGCAACAGAAAAAGGGCATTAGCTTAGAAACAGAGTCAGCTATAGTCAGCAAACAACAGTTTCTACCATGAGACACAATCCAACATAAACTTCACAGAAGTGCACAGACAAGCACACATTTTACATATCAACACCTAGAGAATCTTGCAGATACTACAACACACTGAATCAAAACCCCATGCATCATGATGGTTATTGTATTTTCTTCAGGTTCTGATTTTTTTCTGGATAATGTCAATTATGCTGCTGTAAACAGCAGGTGGTGGCGTCATGACATCATCAGGATCAACTGAGAACCATTTGCAATTACATGAAAGAATTCAATTTAATGAAGGGTATTAAGAGACATAATGTCCCAGTCAGCACAGTATGTCCAAGCAGGCTTCCGCTTCAATGTCTCAGATGCAAACTTGACATGGACACACTTATACATCTTGCACTAAAACACAGTGCTTTTGACAGTGCATGAACTGAATGTGATACTGGATGGCAATATGGGGATGGATCTACTATCTTTATTACTACGAACATCCAAATAATGTCCTGTTAGATGAAAATGTTAAAACAAAATTGTTTCATGTTTTCGCTTTTTGTATGAGAAAGTGCATTCCTACTCACTGGATCACCATCTGGATTTCCACTGTAATTTTTATCATGCATTGTTTACAGTGTTGGGTGGAGTACACAGAAACAATACATTAAACACAGAAAAGAGACATGATGACTGGAGAACAACTGTTGCATTTTAAAACTGTGGCGCTGTAGGCATCTCATTGTTTCTTTCAGTCTATTTCATTAATTCATATTTTAATAACACTGTGTTAATCTTCATATCTGAGGCTCATTTTGTTATCAATGTGAGACTGTATACCACTGGTCCATTGTCTTTATGGAGCTCCACATGTAATTAATCTATTATTGTTGTGCACTGTTATTTAAAAGCATCCCATCTAATTTACCAGAGTCTTTAATAAATCTTATCTCCTCGCTCTGCCTCATTTTCGTCTATTTTTCTTTCCATTTTGACTTTAATCTAATTGGGAATATTTGTTTATTTTATACAATACCATTGCCATTTTTTTTTTTAACTTTTATACAGCTGCGTTTTTTTATGCTGTATGTATTTATACTGTATGCAGTTTGAAATATTCTGGCCAGCAGTGACAAACCACAGTTTTATGAATTGATTCTGTTATTTTCCAATACTTCTTATTGCATTCTGTGCTTTTAGACCACATTTTGATTCTTCCAGTTGAATATTTTATGACTCACTCTTACTGCTCGCATCAACCTTGTTTGAGTCCATGGAGGCAAGCTGTTTGCAGCCAAAAAAGCTCTAAACCCCAACAGCCAACAATAAAAGTCTTGTACGCAAAGGGAGACAAATTGAGAACCTAATATTTAGCTACACTGGATTTATCCCAGAAGATGGTTTCGACCAAAGACTGAGCTAAAGGTATGATTAATATTGCACTGTATTGAATCATGGCTCCATAAATCAAATGATAATGTTATTATTGGTTCATTTTCTTCATTTTTTGCTCATTTTCTTCATTTGTGCTCATTTTCTTGATCATTTTACCTTTCTTCCTTTGCTGATGTTCATCATTTTGCTATTTTTGTTTATTTAGATTTGATGTTGTGAAAGCGTGCATTGTACATTTCCTTATCTGTTACATTTAAAATATTGTTATTCTGGATATTTCACCTATTATTTTGCTAATTTTGTTTATTTGGTTGATATTTTGTTGACTATTCTATTCATTATGTTATTTTCTTCGTTTTGTTGATATTTAAATTCTTTTGTTAATTTTGTTCATTTTTTGGAAATTTAGTTGATTCTTTTTCTAATTTGTTCATTTTACTGATGTTTTGTTGACTATTTTGTTGATTATTTATTCATTTAGTACATATTGTGTTGATTCTGTTGATAATTTTGTTTATTTGTTTTGTTCATTTTGTTGATGATTTGTTGATTCTTTTGCTAAGTTGGTTCATTTTGTTGATGTTTTGTTAATTATTTTGTTGATTATTTTGCCATTTTTGGTTTATAATTTTGTTCATGATTTCATCATTTTTCTTCATTTTTGTTCACTAGCTTTTCCCCCCATTGTTTTACTTTCCTCTTTGTTTTGAAATTACCAGGTCTGTGGTGATATTTTGGTATTTATTGGTACATTTTTTGTGAATTCTTGTTTATTTAGTGAATTTTTGCTAATGTTTGCATTTCTCTTGTCCTTTCCCTGATTTTATGACCTTTATTTATTTCGAACCGTACAGTTTACATGCCTGAGTCAGAGAAATACTTCCCCTCACATTCAGAGGTATTTCATTCATCCCTTACTTAGAAACTCATCTCATTACACCAGTATAAGTACACACAGTGGAACAGTATAACAGTAAATGACAATAGTGCAAAAACAGTAGGACACTACTGTAAGTCAACTCAACTTCAAATGGCCGTATACTTTTTGCATCATGTTTCATACAACCCTGGTTAGAGTACGTGTAATATCCTTCCAGAGCTGCAGTGATGAGTCCAGGTGACCATGTGGAGCTGATCTCACCAAAGCCTTTCACACTGTGTTTTGAACATGTCCCTGATCCGCGGCTTAATAGACACTGACAGCTCAATACCAATTAACATTACTTTCATATCCATCCCGGAGATCTATATGGAGGATGTGGGGCGGTGGGGGTAAAGGCCCTGGTCATTACACTGTACCTCTACTGTACTTTTGCCAAGGATAATAGCGCTATTATTCACCTTTCTCAGTCTCCCTCCCTTTCATACGCATCCATTTATGATTTTTCGCTGCTTTTCTCCCTACAAGTTCATCCTGGCACTTTTGCACATTTTCCTTCGTCTTTTCGATTTTACTCCATTTTACATCTATACCCATTAAGTGTCACCTCTTAGTTTTTTTTTTTTTTAATGTAGGATTACACACACATATTCCAGTTATTTTCCTGTAGTGTGATGCTCAAGAAAACCACCATTAATGACAGAGGGTGTAATAAAAAAGAAAAAGAGGGATGTTTTTTAAATGAGCCAAGGCATGTTCATGTCTGTACTGAACTACAAAGTAAAGTGCAATAATGTCAAATTTGGAGTAACGACAGTAATACAACCTAATGACACCAGATTTATTTGATGGCCAGTATTTCCCTTAAGCAGAAATCAGGTGTCAAAACTGAAGCATTGCCAAGAAAAAAAACACAGCAAGAACAGTCAGTCAGTATGAGGTTTGACTGAAAATGAACCAAATAAGGGCAAAATTAACTAGGTAATCAAGAAATACAACAAGCAAAATGAAGAAAACTTAACTAATAATGAAGAAAAATGACAAGATTAGAAGCAACATGAACAAAAAATATTTAAATTGAAGAAAAAAAATAACAAAATAAGAAGCAACATTTTTAAAAATGAACAAAATGTGAAGCTAAACAAAATGTAAAACTGACAGGAAAAAAACAAAAAAATCAACAGAATGATCAAAATAAAAAGCAAAGTGAAGGAATGTGAAAAAAATATTGAGCCAAATGAACACAATATTCATAAGAAATAAAGGAAACCAGGAAGAAAATAAAAATAAGAAATAACCATAAATATGGGCAAAGGTAAATAAAATAAGAAGCAAAATTTTAAAAACAAACAATGTTAAAAGAAAAACATTTAAAAAATAATAAAATAAATAAGAATGAATGAATGAATGAAAAAAATAAAAAATGAACAAACTTATAAGCAAACTGAAAAAACTGAACAAAATCAGGGCCAAAATGAGATGGTAAATAAGAGGTGAAATGTACAAAATAGACAATGACAAAATAATTTAAGTAAGATGAATAAAATAGACATAGAAATGCACAAAAAATAAGAAGAAAAATTAATAAAATGGAAATAAAAACAGAAAAAATAATAAATAAGAAAATGGACAACTTGAGAGGCAGATTCAAAAATGATCAAAATTTTGCACAAAATGAACAAAAATATAAGCAAAATGAACTAAAATGAGATGGTAAATTAAAAGTAAGATGCACAAAATAAAAAAATTAAAAAATAAGTGGCTAATTTCAGCAAAATGAACAAAATAATGAAAAATAAAAAGAGAAACGAACAAAATAAGCAAGAAAATGAACAAAATTAGAAGCAAATTAAAGAAAAATGAACAAAAGTAGAAGCAAAATTAACAAAAATGAACATAATTAGAAAGAAAATGGGCAAATTAGGAAGCAGAATAAAAATTAAAATAAAAAAAAATGAGAAGGAAAATGCAGCAAAATGAGCAAATTAATCAACTACTGTAAAATGAATCAAATGTAAAATGATGGACTTGTTGCATTGTGCAGGGCTGGATCGGGTCACGGTGACAACCATGAACAACCTGTACAAACAGTCAACGGGGTAAACAAGCAGCGCAGACATGCAGGAAGACAACAGAACGAGAACAGCGAGACTGATTGATCGCGCACCGATCAATACAAAGGAAGCATGAACAGGAGGTTTGATGACAGTCTGACTCGAACAGATGCTCGCTGCCTGACACGACTCTCTGCAGAGCTGTGGGAAGGAAGCAGAAAGTTGGAGCTGTGCATTTTTCAGCGCAGGCCTTTGGACGTTAAATGCGTATTCCCTTTGTTACCGCAGTTAACGCAGAAATATTAACCACTGCATTTAACATTATTGGTCTTATAGTGCTAATCTACCGTATTTTCCGCACTATTAGGCGCACCGGATTATAAGGCGCACTGTCCAAAAATGTCACATTTTTAATTTT